>VALG01008090.1:0-11022 GCA_009835305.1 Ipomoea purpurea | reverse complement strand
CAGTGATGTAAGTAGACCGACGGTGACGAACACACGACGCAGAGGAACGTTGAGTGCTGCAGATCGTCGCCTGGCCGGTTGTTCGCGTCGTGGCTGAGAACGGTTGGCGGTCGTTACTGGTGTTGCAAAGAGCAGATACGGCGGAGGTGGGCTGGGTTCCCAGCTCGTCGCTGCCGTCTCCCTCCTTCATGCGGTGCTAGCTCCGGCCATCGTCGTTTCTCCTCCAGGCGACGAAAACTCCGGCTCGCTGCTCCTCAAGCTCTGGGTGGCGCTGGTTGTTCAAGAAGGCAGTAGGCTTCTGCGTTGATTAGTGAAGAAGATGATGTGTATGGTTTGGGCCGGGTCTGGCCCAATTTTGGTAGACCTGGTCCAATAAAAAATTTATTGGGCCTATTTAGTATTTTGGGATTGCTTCAGCTTCGAACATCATATTTAGACTTCTTCTAGCTTAATTGTTCAATTTAAGTCCTCATTAATTTATTATTAAATTATCATTCAATTTTGGGCAAATATTAAGTTTTTTAATTTGCTGCTTGAATTTTAATTTAATTTTGAGGTTTATGTTAAATTGCAATTTATTTGAGATATATGGGTTAATAATATATTAATATGCAAATTCAAGCATGCTACGTATATTCATAGATTATTGTTATTATTATACATTCATAATAGCATGCATTAAGGTTGGATTTAGCATATTATTAACTCATAAATTCATTTTTAAATATCATTCAATTTTGGATCCGTAGGTCAATTTTAGGCATTATGACCTACTAAAGCAGCTTGTTTGGTTTCCTCTTAACTTTGAGCGACATTTAGGTATTATGTGTCTCTGGGGAACTTTAGAACCTATTTTGAACAAGCTGTTTAGGACCTATCTTGGGTCATGTAAAGTATGGATCGCCCATTATTTTTGATTGATATTGTAATATAATATATTGTAGCACTTTTATGAATTATAACATGTTTATTAAGTTTGAATTGTTACTAATACCATATTCTGGTACATCGGTAACTAATATTAAGTTTGGGTCGTATTTCAGTACTTAGACCATTTTTTATTGCATGTTATTATTCACTTGTGCCATTGAGGTGTTATGAGCCTAATTTGAGTGATTAACGTGCGTATTAATTATTGTCTCGGCGCTGTTTTAGAGATCATTAACGATTAAGGATATTAATTGTTTTTTGGTCATTAAGAACTATAACTATTGTTTAAGTTTGATTAAATTTTTAATCTATCAATATTATTTCAGGGCCTTAATAATATATATTAAGATCTTAAATTTTATTGGCAAAAGCCGAATATAGTTGGTATATTTGTCTATATAATGGTAATTTTGGTATTTACATTTAACTTTAGTCTCTCTAAGGTATCAGTAAATAGTCATGGTTATATATTATGCGATAAATTGAGGATTTAGTATTTGGTGCATCCCTTAATTTAGCATTTTACCTTTTATTGTAGTTATTACTAATTGTTATTTATTAATACTGTTGATTAAGTACTTAGGGTTAACTCTCATCTTTATTACTTTTCAACAGTAATTATCATCATTCAGTGGTAATATGTCATATCTTGGTACATTGCATGATCTACCACTTCATTTTACATTGGAACTTATTATTGTTGGTAATGTAAGTCTATCAATAAAGTTTTAATGTACCAGTTTGACGCCGCATCAGAGTGATTATGACATCGGATAGTGAAGATGGGAGGAATTCTAGAGTTTTTGCTTCTCTTGTTAGGATCAGTCATCGTTGTATGCGCAATGGAGAGGATGTTTTTGCATCATATAAGTTAGTTCTTAATTTATCATTTTATGGTTTTATGTGATAATTAGTGCTACATTACAGTTAACCGCTCAATTTGGATAGTCGCATAGTTTATCTTTAGAAAAATGGAACATTAAAAGTGCATCACCATATCTTGAGTTGTCGGTTATTATTAATGTTGAATACATGTAAATGTTACGTTATTACTTTTAATAATGTACAGGTAATGATAACATTAATATTTTATGGTATTCGGATATGTACAATAGACACTGTTGTCCAAATAAATTTATGTGACAATACTCGAGTCAGAAAATATTTGGCTGTTACATTAATATTTTTTGGACTTTCAATGGTTATTAAGTTTTCAAAATTTTATCCAGAAGCATGATTATAAATCGTTAGCGGTTTAAACATTGTTTTTCCATATTTAGTCTCCGGCTGTACCATTACATTAATGTGATAGATATTTTATGGCTTATTTGATTGATATTTTGGTTATTTTCAATTTTGCCATTTAATAATCAATAATTAAATATTAACTGGTGTATGGAGGGTATTTTGAAATCAATTTTTAGTAATTCTGGAAAAACATATCTTGCTAGTGATGGATTTAATGTAAACCGGGGTAGACGCAGAATTACTAAAACCCGATAGATAATGGATCGGGAAAGACGGTTGACTGTGTGTCGCGGGGACACCTTTGTATTTGATAATGCTATTTCAAGGAGAGATTACAAGGAAATATGGTATTATCATAGAAAAGTTAATTCCTAACAAGACAATCGACACGCCCTTTTATACTAAATAGTATCTCCCAACAGACCCCAAGAGAATAGGGCGGGGCGGTTGGATCTTAGTTTGAGCCGAGGGTCACTGCAGGGGAGGCCCCCGGGGGTACCCCAACCTGAGGTCCTCGCAGTAGTCCCTGCCCGGTTGCCCCGCATGTCCGTTGCCCGAGGTCCACGCAGGAGTCTTTGCTCGAGTGGTCCATGTATTAGTCCCTGCCGGGTCCCCGCAGTAGTCCTGCCCGAGGTCCACCCTGGTCCATGCTGGGGACCCCGTGGGGTCCCCAAGGCCTCTCGTGTCACGCCGCCCCCGGGTCGGATTGTGCCCCGCATCCATTCTCCTAATATATCCATCATGAGGTCCCCCACTCTCTGAGTTGCGAGTCATTCGTCAACGAAAAGAGATTATCTCGGATTATAAGGTCGACTCAAGCCCACGAGAAGCGTCAGCTCCGCTCTTCCTCTTTGGCGACTTCTGAGAGGTCGTTCCCAACTGGGGTCCTCGTAGCGAGTTCTCATCACTAGGGACCAGTTGAGGTACTCCTCCGGGGTCCACGCCGGAGCCCTGTTGGGGGTCTACCAAGGCCTCTCGTATCACGTCGCCACCCCCGGGTCGGGGATTGGCCCGAATCGTTCACCTAAGTACATCCAATATGAGTCCCCCACTGCTATGAGTTCGTGAGTCTTCGTCAAGATAGAGAGTATTTCGAGTATAAGTCGACCTCAAAGCCACGGAGAAGGCGTCAGCCCGCCTCCCTTCCTCTTTGGACGACTTCTGAGTCGTCCCCCCAAACTGGTTCCTCGTAAGTAGACCTCAGGCCGAGGTCTACATCCAGGGACCCAGTTGAGGTCTACTCCGGGTCAACGCCGGAGACCCTGTTGGGTCTCCAAGGCCTCTCGTATCACGTCGCCACCCCCGGGATCGGATTTGCCACGAATCCGTTCAGCCTAATACATCCAATCATGAGTCCCCCACTCTCTGAGTTATGGTGAGTATTCGTCAACGATAGAGAGTAGCTCGAGTTGAAGGTTCGAGCCAAGCCGCCTAGGAAAATGTCTTCCCACCTTACTGCTCCGGGAACTCCTCCTCCGCAAGAACAAACTTAACAAGTGTTTGACTCCTTTGGCATCGTGGTATGAGACTTTGATTCCGTGAGTTCTCGTTTACTTCTGTTCGTGCACTTTTCTTTGATTGATCCTCGTCTGGGCGAGCCCCTGAGGTGGCCTCCCTGATGCGGTCCTCCTAATTGGGCGGCTGCATGATGGTGGCCGCCTTGACGGTCCGTCCTCTTGGGCGAGCTCATGAAGTAGACCGTCAGCGTCTGCTGTTAGAGAGAGTCGAGCTCTAGGCCAACCACTTAGCCGAGGCTTCCCTGGCCGAGGTCCACCTCGTCGCCGGGACTACCCAAGACTCAGGTCGCCTTGGGACGAGGGAGCCAAACTGAGTCCCCGTGCGGCCCGTCCATTAGGTCGTGTTTGACTTTGGTTGATGAATATCCTCAATTGCCTCGGCCCTACCCGGAGTTTGTGCTCTACTTAGGTTTTTCCGTCGGGGTTGGTCACCGAGGTCGGTGCCTCGTTGCACCCCTTAGAGTAAGCCCGTCGGCCCAAGGCACCGACTTGGGCCGTTAAGCTCTTCCGTCGGGGTTGGTACGTGAGGTCAGGCCTCGTGCCCCTTAGGGTAAGCCCGTCGGCCCCAAGTCACCGGACTTGGGCCGTTAAGCTCTTCCGTCGGGGTTGGTACGCGAGGTCGGGCCTCGTGCCCCCTTAGGATAAGCCCCGTCGGCCCCAAAGTCACCGGACTTGGGCCGTTAAGCTCTTTCCGACGGGTTGGTACGCGAGGTCAGGCCTCGTGCTCCCTTATGGTAAGCCCGTCGGCCCCAAGTCCACCGGACTTGGGCCGTTAATGGGCTCTCTCTCCGTGGGGGTTTGGTACGCGGACGGTCGGGCCTCGTGCCCGTAGGGTAAGCCCGTTGGCCCCAAGTCACTGGACTTGGGCCGTTAAGCTCTTCGCGTCGGGTTTGTACGCAGAGGTCGGGCCTCGGTGCCCCTTAGGGTAAGGCCCATTGGCCCCCAAGGGGGCACTAGACTGGGGGCCGGTTAAGCGCTTCGCGTTGGCGGGGGGTTTTTGTACTCGGGAGGTCGGGCCTCGTGCCCCCTTTAGGTAACCGGAAGAGCTGGATGGGTACCTCCACCCCCTCCCGGCAATACGTGAAAATGAGTCCATGACGAAGGTTTTACTGCGTTTTTTGAAGCTGAAGGGCGGCGGACCACCTTACAAGATATAAAATATTGATGTACCACGCTTGTCTGTGGTAGGCCTCTATGCTTTGGCGTTTGGTGATCTCGGCCCGGAGGGATCCAGTGCGTGCCCTTCGTGTGAAATGGGTAGGGGTCGTATTCTTTTCTGCCTGATGGGAAGGTATTGCTCCTTCAGAGGGACGGTCCGGGCATTCAAAGTCAATAGAGCGAGTAGAATAGGGTCTTCCCCGGGGGTCCTCCTCGGGGTATAGCCACGTAGCCATGGTGGTGCCGTTGTAGACCCTTCCGCAGAGTGTGTCCATTGAGGGAGTATGGCAGGGGTTGGGCCTCGCTTTTCACGAGCTTGGCTTCGCCCTTCTCCTTTGGGGAGAGGACGTCATTTCTTGTACTCCTTAAGGGTGGTCGAGCCACGTAGGAGCTTGAGCGGTTGCAAAGGGAGGGACCGGGTAGGCCTGCCGAACTGATTTCCTAGGGTGTTCAAAGTCGTAGAGCGAGGAGAATTGGGGGTCTCCCCGGTGGCCGGACTCCTCGGTGGTATAGGGGTCGCGTTAAACAGGGTGTCGTTGTAGACCCTTCCGCAGAGTGTGTCCCGAGGAGTAGGCAGGTTGGGGCCCTCCTTTTCACGAGCTGCTTCTCCCTTCTCTTGGGCTGGAGGACGTCGTGTCTCTTGTACTCGCCTGTAAGGTGGTCGAGCCGAGTAGGGGAGCTTGAGCTTGTGAGGGGAGGACCGGGTAGGCCTACCGAACTAGATTTTCCTTAGGGATTCAAAGTCGTAGAGCGAGGAGGAATGGAGGTCGTCCCCGGTGGCCTCATTGGGGTATTAGGTCGCGTAACAGGGTTCGTTGTAGACCCTGTCCGCAGCAGGTGTCCTCGAGGAGTAGCAGGGTTGGGGCCGCGGCTAGTCTTTGTTTTGCAGTTCGTGAAGCTGTGGGCCTCCCCCCCTCCTGGGGGGATGAGGACGTCTGTCTTCTTGTACTCCTTACGGGGTGGTCGAACCGGAGTTAGTAGCTTGAGCCGCAAGGGGAGGACGGGTAGGCCTGCCGGAACTGGATTTCCTGGGGTTCTTTCACGCCAAGTTATCGTTAGAGGGTGTGCTTTGGGGGCTGAGGTCTAGGGTTAGACTGAGTAGGTCCCCTTGCGCTCGACCTCCCTCAATGATTTGATCTCGCCTCGGTTGTGGTATTAAGGTCGAGTAGTAGGGTGCGCCGTTGTAGGACCTGCTTATAGAGCTGCCTCACCGGGAGCGGGGTAGGTTCTCCTGCCTGCTTGCCTCGGTCTGTCAAGGGGCAAACAACCCATACTTGGTTCTTTCACATAGGTAGTAGTGAGCGGGGCGTCCCCCCTATAACATACCGGTTAGGAAAGCCAAGGGTTGGGCACGCACGACCACCACCATGGGTTAGCTAACTCCTCTTCCTGCTAGGCAAGGTTGGATTCCGTCGGTTCTACTAGGAGAGAACATATGGCCGCTGTTCGGGGTCAAGCCCCCCACCTCTTTACCATTTGTAAAAAATAAAATAGTGTTTGGAGGTTCTAAGGGGTGGTGGGTACCCCAGGTGCCCCCTTTCTAGAACAGATGATGAGTTGGGGTTGAGGACCATGTTGGCAGGCCACTCCAGGGTATAGGACCTCCTCAATGTGCCCTATTTCGAGGAAGGGTGTTGACCTGTGCTGTGGTAGCTGGGATGCTAATAGGCCGATGCGGCCTCTCGGCGGAAGGCAGACGGTTTTGGTTTTCGCACACCTTCAGTGGCTCTCGGCCGACACACACGATACCTCCTTGAGCCCGTCGCGATGGCGGCGCCAGCGTCACGGAAGCTTGTTCAAGGGCCACCGCCTCTCCTAGAAGAGAGCGAGTTCGAGGACGGGGCGGCGGGGTCCCCGACGTGGCATTTGGGGTGTTGGTCGTTTGGGCCGCTGTGCCCTCTCGGGGGAAGGGCGGAGGTGGGGTCGGCACCCTTCAGGTGGCCTCAAGGCCGACCCACGTACCCCCTTGGAGCCACTCTGCGAGGCGGGCCAATGTCATTGAGGCCTGCTGAAGGGCGGCCGCACCCTTCCTGGAAAAGAGCTAAACTTTGGGAGGAGGACGTGGGGTGCCAGCGCACCATTGTGGCGGTTGGTGGGTGATCATCTGAGGTCCCCGACTCTCAAAGAAAACATTCGTTGCTGGACTAGTGGTCCCATGAGGCACCCCCGTGTAGGGGAGGCACGGGTGATTACGTTGAGCCGCGGGCAGTTGGACCTCGCAGTCTTTGGTCATAGCTAGTGGAAGGTATGGAGCACGCTCGAGCTTGGTACGTCAACTCTCAACAATAGCACCAAGTGATGAATTTAATGATAACCCGGGGGGTAGACCCGAATTACTAAAACCCGATAGAGTAAGGGGATCGGAAACGACGTTGATGTGTGTCGCTGGGCCACCTTTCTATGGATTAATATGGCGTTTAACGAGAATTACGAGAGGTATGAATATTGTAAGTAGGTCATAGCACAAGTAGATGTGCAC
Organism: Ipomoea purpurea; assembly: GCA_009835305.1. Taxonomy (NCBI): domain Eukaryota; kingdom Viridiplantae; phylum Streptophyta; class Magnoliopsida; order Solanales; family Convolvulaceae; genus Ipomoea; species Ipomoea purpurea. The sequence continues at coordinate 3,690 of VALG01008090.1, read as the reverse complement.
GGCGTAACGAGCACAATGACGACGCCCCTTTCTGGAGTACTAAATGAGTTCTCTGGAGCCAAGCCGGACCCATAGGAGGAAGTAGGGTGGTGGCGTGAGTTCTTAGTTGACGAGTGCACGCGGGGTGAGGTGGGGGCCCCGGTGGCGAGTGCCCCAACTGAGGTCGGCTGCGAGTAGGTCCTGCCCGGGGTGTGTCCCCGCGGGAGGTGAGTTCCCTGTGGCCTGGGGTGCGTCCGGCAGTGGTCCGTTTGCCCGGGGAGGTTCCACTCCGTCGGTGTCATGCCTGTTGGAGGGGGGGTGGGGGGGGGTGGCGGGGGGGCCGCCTGGGGTCCCCAAGGTCCTGTCGTGTCACTCCGGCCCCCCGGGTCTGATTGTGCGCCGCAGTCCATTCGCGTACGAGGATCTATAGTCCATCAGCTAGGGCCAAGTGGGACTATTGCCCATTTAATCCATAGAGTTCATTTGAGTTCTTGAATTATGATGCGCAGTGGTATTGAGTTACAGTATGAAGTAAATGGAAGTATTTGGGTTTAGGAATTCATGATCATTTATGTTAGTCATACTCGTTTAGTATTTGTTTTTGTATGCATCGCTCGTAGCTCAGCATTAGTGGGGCATAAGGGTATTAAGTCTGATGCTATGCAGAGTTATGGTGTGTGTAGGATTGTTGAGGTGTTACCAAATTCTGGTATGAGGTCAGGTATCATCGCTTTTGGTCGGTTGACTATTGTGGTTGATTTGGTAAATTCGATGTTATTTTCATAAGGATTTGTTCGGCGTCTTTATTGCATTAAAAGATAGTTTCCGATGGCTTAGTAGATTAAAATAGGCTTTTGAAGAGTATATATTCTGAATACATTGATTCTATTCAGAAATGTTGGTGTTCTCTTTTGGTGGGAGCTCATATTGGGTTTGAATAGTACGAATTTAGACTTTAAAATGCTTCATATTCGTAACATTGGTTAAGATGTTATGCAATGTTATTGTGTGAAGTAGTATGAGTTTAAGTGTTTTAATTTTGGTGCGAGGTTTTCTTCATTGCCATAATTGATTTATGTGGTTTAATAATATGCGAATTGTCTATATATGACCTGTATCAATGCATAATGTTAGGATATGGATGACGTATTAGTATCTGGTAGAAGGATCGTATGCATAATACATTTCAGTTGCGGAGGTGCCGTGAACGTTAAGCCACGTTTAGTTCCGCTTGTATTTTAGGTTTCGATTTCAACTCTGGTGAATCGATAGGTGAACTTCATACTAGTTGTATGGTGTCACATACCCTAATCTGTTTTAGGTTCATACCCCAAACATCTATACATTAATTATATATGATATTCGGGGAGACATACTTGTTTTAATGGGCATGAGTTAAAGACTTCTTGAGTCATAGTCTCCTTAAATTGATACTCTATATATCTAAGGAATTGGTTTTCAGTGAGACTTAGTCTTTAACCGCCTTTTCTGGGATATATTTAGATTTTCCCATCCACAATTTGGTATAATCTGTTTGTCAATTTTTTTTAAGTATTCCTTGCCAATGTTATTCGATTTCGGTTCATTAAAGAATAGCCATAACATCTTTAATTTACTGAAGTCTCTTAAGTTTCTCTAAATCTTGGTTAATTAAGGAATAGCTACAGCATGAATTCAGCTACCTAAATTTATTAAGTTTTGAATCACATAAAAGTTTCAGGCAAGGATTGGATAATGTGTCTACGTGAGCTTGGATACTTTGTTAATTTGGTTTGGAGTAGCCACGCATCCTTTGAATCTGTTTAAAATTATCATCTAAGCGGTTTTTTTAGATCACATAAAGTTTTGGACATTATCAGTTTGTGTTATTGGTATATGTGAATATGATGGAATTTCGCCCACATAGCAATTATCGTTATATTTGTATAATTCAATCAGGATGAGGCATACTGACTAGGCCATAATTAGGGCCCAGCACGGGAGATCTGTATCGAACTGTATGTTTATAGCTATTATCAGTGGATGAGTATAAGAAAATCATTTATCGTTACGTTTATGGTTGTTGTAAAGTAATTGTTTTAATGTCGGTATCATTGAAGGTTGAATTTTATGATTCTAATACTGTTCGTCATATTTCTTAATGTTGCCCACAAGGATAAGAAAAGGACATGATCTCTTAAGTTTTTGGATCATAATGATAGCAAATGAATCTCTAGTTTGACTAAAAACTGTGCTACAGGCAAGTTTTATTGTAAGTTGATTCTATTAACTCAGTTGATAATGCGTTTTCATATAAATAAATTTTTGCAGTTGCAGTCTAAGGTTGACATGAAAACTTTAGCCACAGGCAAGTTTTATGTCTCTAGGATTCTTTGCTAGGCTCTTTGAGTAATGTGGAAAAGTATGTCTGCATAAGGTTCTTAATTGGATTAATAGAATTAAACTTTTAGGCCCAAAGACAAGTTTTATGATCAATGAGAATCCCGAGCCAACCCATTAGAATGGAGTAATCTTTATCACCGAAGTTGTCTTGAGATTATAAATTCAGTTCATTTATAATTCTAAGATTTTCATGGTTTTGCATTGGCGACAACATGTATTAGTCACCTGCCCAACATTTAGCAACTTTTATTAATTGATCAATTGAATCTCTGCTCGGTTCTTACGGAACTAACTGGTGATTAAGTTGACGTGATTGGTGGATGATGACTCTTTTGGATTAATAGATGTATAAAAACTTGTTGAGTCTTTTGAGCCAAATGTCGTACCTTGGTTTGAAGAGATGTATTTTGTGGTTTAGGTATCCAATTATGGTTGGAATATTATGAGTCTTATTGTGTGAGTTGGATTTAAGTTGGAAGCCAGAAGATTTGTTGAAGGTTGTATAGGTCCAAACTAATGTTTGGGGGTAATTATGGTCGTCATTTGTTTATTGTCAATGAATCCAATTATGGCTAAGTGTGATTGTGGTATTAAGTTCGTTAATTAATTTGCTGAATGAAATGTGTTTAAGTCAGTGATGTGATCATTAGGAAGAAGATCATGTTAAGTGAGTGAGCTGCCAGTGAAGAGTGTTGATTGATTTAATTGTTCTTCATACATGTCGAGAATTTTTTTAGGTTTGTAAGCAATAATTCCCATGAAACTTCACATGTATTAATGCTGTGTATTTGGCGTTCATATTAAATTCGAGTAATTGCAAAATTTATTTACATGTTTGGTTGTGCTGAAGTTCGATGTGTGAGTTTATAAAATTGTTCAGACATAGTACTTAAGTGATGTTATGTTACTAAGCAGGAGAGTAGCTATTGTAACTTGTTGGTTGTTTCACTTCGAATTTGATGAAAGGGTCTTCGGTTTATTAAATAAGTAGCGGATTGATTTTGGTATACTATAGTTTGTAGTTACATCTTTGATGAACAGTTTTGATTTAATTATTTAATTATTATTTCAGATAATATTTCTTTTTTAGTGTTAAGTGTTTGTGATTAAGTATTGAGATGTGAGTAGGTGGGATGCGCATCGGGCTGTATTGAGTGGGTCGGTGTAGTGTGAAGTGACTGAGTAGAGGTAGGTAGGTTGATATGAGTGAGTAGCAGTAGGAAAGTGATGAAGACAGTACGTTACGGGAAGTGGGTATATGTGAGCTTTGAGCTACGTGACAGGAGTAGTGAGGTATGGTCAGTAGATGTAGGGTGGGAGAGGTTACTG
>VALG01008089.1:0-25484 GCA_009835305.1 Ipomoea purpurea | reverse complement strand
TTATTTAAGATATATAATCAAATTATTCATAGAAATGGTTTGTTGCCAACAAAATAAAATAAAAAGTTCTACTACATAGACTCTCAAAATTTACTCCCTCATTTATACTCCATGAGGTGGTAAACCAGGATGGGTTATTTTCATCATATGGGTCATTAAATAGTGTCTACATCAAAAGCATGTGAGAGGTAATACAAGTTAGGGAGTTTAAAATGGGAGTACACCAAGTATTTTCCTAAAATAAAAATAACAACAGTTGAACACATGAATTTATTATTATTATTATTATATTGTTTCAAAGAGATTGGATGAAGGGAAACATGGGATAGGAAAGTGGGATTGTGTTCAAGTATGGTGCATATGCTCCTCACTTAATCCCCAGGAATGCTTCTATGTCATTCCCGGTTCTTAGTATCAGACAATATGCATACATCATTGCTCTTATTCCATTCCCCACCCATTCCGGTTTCCCAAATCCAAACTCTATTTCGTACACCGGAAATCGGCAGATACTGCTTGTCATCAGGAATCCAATATCCTCGCTGTTTCTCATCATCTCTATCCCACTTTTCACGCTTTCAAGAACTCGTCGCCGAAATGCATGGGAGTAAAGGTGGTGTTCTTCGCTCTCTGCATTGATTCTTGCACTTTTCCGATGAGTGATTTGTAGTCTATAGCCACGGCGTCGGCGGTGGCTTTCCCACTTTTGCCTCCGTGACGTGGAAGATGTTGCCGATGCTTTCTTGGGGTAACGGCGGCTGCATTTTGCTCCGTAAGTCTATGGCGCTGAGCATTATGTGTGTTTTCACGGCGGGGTTTGTTTCCGGAACGCTGCGATCACGGCTTCCCATATAAGCCGCTGACACGGCCCTCGACGGGAGGGGATGGCGGCGACCTTTATCCGCCGATTCTCGGAGGGCGGCGATTTTGGAGGCGTCAAAGATGAGTCTCCTGGTGGAGACTGAGGATGCCGCCGCCGGGGTGTTGAGAGGGGATGAGTGAAAAGCCGTTGACGTCTCTCGGCGGGAAGAAGGGAGTGCAATCCAGGACGGCGAAACCTTTACCGACAACATCATCATCGTTTTCGCCGCCGGGACGATTGATGCGCGGCCCAGGTTTTGAGGAAAGCGGTCATCGACATAGCATCAGTGACGGCATGACTGGTGCATAACCCCACCGCCAAATCCACCGCAAGCAAACCGATTAACCTGCACCATAAGAAGCGCACGAGTTGACGACGAAAACAGTTTCGGGATTCACCGGAAGCAGCTGACGCAACAGGTCGGTTTTGGGGTGGCCGAGAACGGAAGACATTTCCTCAAACACGTTAACGACGACAAAATTCAACTCCATCATCGTTACACTCGATGGTGAAGTCATCCTTCAGCCTGCCGGCGAGCGGCTGCACGTAGGCCAAGGTTTTGGAAAGAGAGATCCTCAGGCTATCATAAACGAGTTGGAAGTCAGGTTCTGAGAGAGCATGGAGTAGAAGAGCAGAATGGGATTATAGCCATGCGGAGCTATCTGATCAAGGAAGCACAGTGTATGGAGTCTTGAGGAAAGAAGAAGAAGAGGGTTTGACGAGCTCTCTTGATACTATTTCAACTTTCATGATCGTCATTTCCAATGGGCCTTAGTTCTCACCATATCATTCCAATATATACAAAAATAAAATTCACTGTATATGCCATAATTTTATTAATAATTACTATATTATCAAAATATATGTGTATGTAATAATGTAATATTATTACAACCAAGTACGTGTACGACAGGTTGATATATAGTAGTACATATATACAAGACAATACATATACATACAGTACAAAAGATTAAATCGTGGAGGCGACGCCGAACTACATATCTTCATGCAAACAATCCAAGAGAATCAGTTATCTGGCAATTGTAATAAATTTGGGCGTCAGATCACTAGAAAGCGTATGAAAGTGGCTGTTTGTTTGTTTTGTATGTAAAACAAGGTAAAAAAGAAAGGCAACCTTGAATATAACGTTTGATATGACCACAACATCATGTAATTTCCGAAATTAAAATATTCTCACCTTAACCTTAGAATCTCACACAAAACTATTACATGATGTTTGGTTGAAAGATTTTTTAGTTTGAACCCTGCAACATAGAAGGAATATGAAAAGACCTTATAAATATTAAATATTTAAAATTAAAAACGGATCAATCAACCCAATCTACGAATCTATTCTAACTATCAACGAATTCTTAAAACTTTTAGGTGGGATGGGGGTTGTAAATATTTATACTCCGCGAGGTATAATGACAAACTGAGAAGCTCAACTAGAAGGAAGAAGGAAGCGGTGGAGAAATTTGGTGTTATATGATAAAATTTTGAATATCCAAAATGGATTCAAAACTCGCTATTTGTGCAAATTTGGAAAAAAAAAAAAAAAGGTCGGGTTGTCTAATATCATTCTACCTCCATTAGTTGATACTTTGATACTTCAAGGAGTTCAAGGTAACTTACTGCTACCAGGGATGAAGAACCAAAATGAATTTATGAAGGTTTCATTAATGAATCGCTTACAAATAGCTTTGTTCCGGATTTATTTAGATATAATGAAGATCAGGAGGAAATTGAGGAAAGAAATTGTAATTTGACTAACTTTCATGAAAAAAAATAAATTGAAAATCTAAATTACATTATTTGGTAATTAATAGAAAGATGTCCTAATATAATAATGATATAATAATCATAAGTCCGCAATGACTCAGTCTTGACTGATTGTGAGAACCACCTCTCAAAATGAGAGGCTCCTAGTGCACCGTAAACAAATCTAGCCTCTATCAGGCCAAGTGTGAGAGGCCCCGTGGGGTTGGGAACTCAACCTTTGAGAACAATAATAATAATAATAATAATAATAACAATAATAATAATAAAAATGATAAAATGATAATTTATCATGAAATTACAATTCCACAAAATGTAGAATTGCAATTGGGGCATGGTTGGAGAGAATCAAACCAAACCATGGAATTGGAGCTTGGTAGGAATGGAATTACAAATAACAATTCCATCCTACCAAACACCCCATTAATTAAGAGTTGAGACATGTGCACAAAAACATTTAGGAATCATATGGCAAAATCTAATCAGATTGGTACACTTAAACCCTTGCAATCTCTCACCCAAAAAATTGAGTGGTGGGCAAGGCAATGTATTCACCTTTCAAATTGAATATCAAAATGGCAGAAAAGATGAGTAAATGCCAGAACTATGTTGGCAGGTTCAATAATATGCACTATAATGAAATGGAGCATAGTAGAACCCTAGCAAGAAATGCAAGAATATGGAAAATGTTCCAAGGCCTAACTAGCTATCAATCAAGAACCTGTTGAATGAAGCAGATCAATCTGGGCTCTCAACCTTTTTTTTTCAATTTTTGTTTTGTTATTTTTTTCTTCTTTTTTTCTCTCCCCTCCCACATTCTCTTTCCTAATCACTCTTACATTATCTCCCAAATCTCACCTACTAATGTGGACGCTCTTAGGGCACACAAATCAAATGGCAAACAAATGGATGTTACCAACCACATAAAAGGCAAGAGAATATTATAGCAGGTGGATGAATATTGAGTGATTGTTGGGGCAATCCTGACAGCTAAATTGAATGCATATAAATAAACCCAACTGGATGCATACAAAAGATCAGTTATAGCACATTAGATACAATGCTATCAAATAGTAATTCATCATCAAACACAAAATCCATCTGAACAACAAACAACTAGGAATATTGCTAATCTACATTCTTGAAGACATGGCATGTCACATTATACTAGAAAGTTCAGAACATCCACTAATACAAGACATAGCTAGAGTATGAGATAAAATCACAGATAATACCCATATTCATTTCACAGATTACCAGCAGTTAATGCATTAAAAAACGACTCTTTAGCAGCAAGTTTAAGTGGAGTACTTCTAAACCAACAGAATTTGTACAGATGTAGCCATATAATCCTGTTGCAAAATCTATCAATTTGGATGAGTAATTCATATTCAACTAACTCCTGGAAATAGTATCAACCTCCGAAATAAACAATCACACACATTATCAGAAAAAAACGAAGTAGAAAAGCAATGGCAGCAAAATCAAGAACAAAACAACACAACTGTAACAGCATTAAAGCTAAACAGAAGCAGATCTTGAAAAGTTGTTAATCAAATAACAGTAGAATGAGTTCAAAGACAAGACAAAACATTGACTGAATACTAACAGTAACGATATCTGATTTCCTTCAGACAATAAGCAGTATCACCTATGAATAGCATAACATAGCAAAACACTCCAACACAGAATTACCAAAAACTCCAGAGCTCAGAACCTGAGCTTGGTGAAGAACCAACGGTTTTTCCCAGTCTTGAACCTCTCCTCGAACCGGGCCTTGGTCTCCTTAGAAGCAGTGACCCTCTTGTCCCGAGACTGGAGGCAGTCGCTGGAGACGATGTCCTTGAGATCGACATCGAGGGTGTAGCGGGTGGGCATGATGTGGTTGTAGTTCACGAGCTTCACGAACACCTTCACTCGAGACTTCTTGGCCTGCTTCTTCGCGGAGTCCTTGCGGATGACCTTCTTCGGGTACTTGGATACGCCGGCGACGAGGCAGTGGCCGTAGGGCGGTCACGGGTTCCCTCATCGAAGGCGCGGACGATAACCGCCCTTCCGGCCGGCGTAGCGGCCCTGGGAAGGATCACCGCCTTGTTTGGTTTGAGGAATTTCACCATCTTTCCGCCTCTCCTCCGCTGCTGCTGATCTCTGCCTCTTTCTCGCGCTCTATCACTCGTCTGCGTGCTTAAAACCCTAGCCACTGCCTATATGTATCAATCCGTGTCCAAAGCTGTAAAACCTAGAAGATGTGTGGGCTTGGGCTTTGATATGAGCCTGAACTTATTGTTTGAGAAGGTGAAATAAGCGGCCGAATTTTAATATTACTACGGCCCAATCTTCTCCTTAGAATGTTATGCTGTGGAACCGTGTCCATCTTGTAAGGTGGATACGGTTATATATTCATAATTACTGAATTTTATGTTTATAATTATAAAATTTCATGTTCATAATTTTTGACTTCACATCTATATTCACAATTACATAATTCTATGTTCATAATTATTGAACTCTATATTCATAATTATAAATTCTATGTTCATAATTTTTGAAATTCATATTCACAATTACAAAATTTTTAGGTTCATAATTATGAACTCTGTTCATAATTTTTGAGTTTCGTATTCATAATTATGAACAGTTCATAATTTGCCTTATGGTAGAGGCAAATAATTCTGTGGACCCGGGGACTGGGTCTATCTTGCAAGGTAGATCTAGATTCAAAGATACACAATTTACCTACTAAATGTTCACAATTTACCTTTTAAAAATTCACAATTTCTAATGATCATATATGTATTAACAAATTTACAAAACTTAAAAACACAATTTATATTTTAAATGTTCACAGTTCCAATACTAAAAGCACACAATTTAGGATCAGCGTCTACCTCGAAAAATAAACCCTAGTCTACATTAGTATTATGAATCCTAAATTAGAATTGATAGGGATTAGTCTTTGAATTATCTTCTAATACGTCATGGGCATTTGTTTAGTATTCGAGCTAGGATCAAGTGTCTTATGAAAAATATCTGTTTCTTAGAGGGTTGGATCACCACTATATAAGGGTCTTTACCCTTTAACACTAAGGGAGGGGGGGAGGGGGTCCATTTTACACACACAATCAATGAGACAATTCCTTTTGACTTATCAATAACTAAGGGTCCTTTTAAGCCAATTTTTTAGTTATGGATCATTTTTCTCATCTTCACTTAGTTTTTCATACTCACAGCATATTGATCGAATGAATTAATTCTATCATAAATGATGAGGTACATGATTTTATAATACAAAACCAAAAAAGTCTCATAGCACAAGACACATCATTCCAAAAAGGCTGAACCCCAACCCTAAGCATAGCACAAGACACATAACATTATAGATCGTAGATGAAAATGATGAGTTGCAAAATTCATACGCGTAATGCACAAATTCCATACACACAGACACAAAAAATCATAACACAAACGCATACACAGTTTTATAGTATATACTGATATATATATATATATATATATATATATATATAATATATATATATATTTAAACTTATGTTTTTTTTTTTTTTTCTAACATTAATTCACAAATAGAACACACATTACTTGATTATATTATAAATATTACCCTTGTAACTTGTAACTAGGGCAACTTATTCTGTAAACCCGGGACTAAAATACACAAATATACAATTTATATATTGAATGATCACAATTTTATAAAAGGTAATTATAACATTTAGTATGTAAATTGTAAATATTGGAGTAGAAATGTATTTTGCATTTATTTCGTATATTCTTACTCCATTCAAATTTAAAAAGATATAACGGAAGTTTTGTTTTTTGGAGTACCCCTGTCATTTACGGTAATTTGAATGGACAACAAAGCCACCAAAATTATACCAGTCATGCGAAATGCAGAAAAAGACAAAGCATGAAGAAGATAATGGAGGCAATCAGCATTATATAAATCATACTTTAATTAACATTAATTAATAATAATCACACTTCCCCTTTTGTTTAATGTCTTCTCGATGACTCCTAAGTACAGAGCTCCGATAAATCATCAACCTAAATTCAAATTAAATCTTAAACAAACAAACAAAGCATTAAGATTCTTCATCGTCATCGTCATCATCAAAAGCTGTAATCTGGTTAAACACCGATGATGTTATATTCTTCAACCCCCGCCCCTTCTCTTCACCTCTACTAATGCCGGTGTTCCCCTCTTCTTCATCTTCTTCGTCTTCTCCCGCAAAAGCCGGGTGGGTGAGAATACTAGTGAACAGCTGGGTTCCTCTCAGAGCGTTCGTCAACGGGAGGTGACCGTCCGGCGGGCCCCGTCGGAGATCTCCCACGTGAACTCGTCGGGGAAGGCCCGGTAATTGTACTGCTCCACCTCCGTGTCGAGCTTCTTCATCCACCCTAGCTTGGAGGAAGAGCTTCGTGAAGTCCTTGCCCACTTTATTCCAGATTTTCTTTTGGGACGCTGTAGCCGAATTTCTCGCCGCTGTGTTTCCGCCACAGGGAGTCGATGTACTGGAGGTCGGCGGCGGGGATGAACTGGGCCTCGGAGAAGAAGACGTAGCCGCGCTTCTGGGCGCGGCGTCGCCGGCCAGAGAAATGAGGAGGCGGCGGGTCTCCTCGTCGGCCTGCCGGAAGTTCTGGGCGGAGAGGTGCTGCTCCAGGATGTCGTAGGAGATGGCGGTTTCGGAAGTGGAAGGGGTGGTGGTGGCGGCGCGTGGCGGACGACGGGAGCGCGAAACTGGAAGTCCCGTAGGTAGGAAAAGCGCGGCGCCACCGGCGGTGATGGTTCTCGTGGCGGTGGTGGCCGGTCTGAGGAAGAAAGAAGAAGAAGAACGCGGGCAATCCATTGAGTGCGCCGCCTTAACGTACGGTGGCCGGCGTGACGGTGGCCGTTGGTTAATGGTGTTGATTGAATTAGTGGCATTTGTGCTTTGTTGTTGTGAATGGAGAAATGTTTGTGAGAGGAGATAGAGAAAAGGTTATAATCAAGAAATGAGAAGCAAAGGGGGAAGGAATGAAAAAGTGAGATAAGAAACGAGTGGAGAGGTCAAGGGCAAAAATATAAAGCAAAGATGTGATTGGCTTACACACACTCTCTCCCTATCTCCCTTATCAATACAAACATTTCTTATACCAATGGGATTCATTTAATCACAAGATTTCCCAAGTTGTGGAGTATAGGAATGGGAGGAGTATAATCCACAACCAACCAAATTTGCATAATTCAATACAAATTTTTTAAATTCATTCTTACCACTTTAACATAATCATACTATTACACTAATTTAAGAGATTTTATTAAAATAATAATTAATTAAGAGATATAATTTTCTCTCATATGAATCAAGATAACGAATTTCAGACAACAATCAACTTAAAAGAACTAAGAACATTGACTATACCGTCTATCCTAAATGAATTTGATTCTTGCCACTACTCTTTTTGAGTATCTCATCTATATTGGTTGATTATATAATAGAGTTAAATGAAAGAAAAAAAAAAAAAAAAAAAAAGACACAAATTACACTATTTATTTGAATTTAAAAATTTATTTGAGATAGCATTAGATTCTTGGGTTAATTTTCTCTTCTCGATGAAAAACGAATTTGACACATTTTTGTATATAAATAATGAAATCATATAGTAAGAGATTTGGATTATCAATTTTCTATTGAAAACAATTTAAGACTAAGATTGATGAATGGTCTAATCACTCTAATGTTAATTGTTTAAAATTAAAGGAGAAACAACATAGATTTTATAATTTTATTAAAATAGTGAACCGTAAGCCCCTATAGCTCAGTGGTAGATGCGTCAGTCTTGCTAAACTGAAGGTCCGTAGTTCGATCCTGCGGTGGGGGGCATTTTTTTCCTTTTAACCCACATTTCATAGTTTAGGAATCTTACCGCATTTTTCCCTTTTATTCACATCATGTTTATGAAAGTTTATTGAAATGGGTTAGCCCGTAAGGGCTCCCCTAAGCTCAGTGGTTTAGGAGCGTCAGTCTTTGTAAAACTGAAGCGTCCGGGTAGTTCGATCCTGCGTGGGGGCATTATTTCCGTCTATCCACAATTTGCGTATTTTGTTTAATGTGGCAAAACTGGCCAACTTACACCGTCCCCATAGGATTTGACTCTAATTTAATCCTTTTATAATTTGGGCTTTAAAGTTATTGCTATGGCGGATATTGATAGTACACATACACAAATGAATTGGTTCTAAATAGTGGTTGTTGTGTTTAAATCACGAGGTGGTTCAGATTCACCCAATTAATTTCTTCGTTCGGGTCCGAAAAGTTATGAGGAGTTAGTCCATGGTGATTGTTGTGTTATAAATGATACAAAAATTATTTCAAATTTTACATACGGTAGATACGTAGATAGTTATTGTATTATGTTGACTCTATTTTTCTAGGGACAAGAATAAATTTAGGTGTGGGTGGAACACATGCCATAAATAAAAGACAATATCGATACAAAACTCAATTTGACAAGAGATAATGAATTGACACAATGCTTATCTCCATATGCAAATGCCTACTCATTATTGAATGCCCCAAAAACTTAGAAATGTGAATTAATAAGCATGGCCCACACTTCACATTAGGGATACTATTTGTTTGGCGGGAAGACACTTATCCATCATCCAATCCACCTTATTTTTACTTCACACACCTATTTACTCTAACTTACACCGGGACGTGGACTATTTCAAAACTTCACTTTCCCACCTTCATTGGGGTGTTGTTCCACTATGGGGTACCACAACTTATTATCTTGGTTAATTTTTTAAAAAATAAATTTAATTATTTACACATAATAAAATAATAAAATTTCATTAGTTATAAATAAAACATAAAAGTAATAAAATATCAAATATAATAACTAATTGGTTAATTTTTAAAAATAAACTTAGTAGTTTATATATAAATAGTAAAAAAGTATCAAAAGGTTTTTGAAACTTTATAATTAACTATATTAGTAGTACTATTTATTTTACCATTATAATTAGGTGATGACATTAAAACTAATCTTGAATTCGTTTTTTTAATTTGAATGACCCAGATTTGATTTCTTAAGATGACATGAATTGACATTTTTTTATCTGAACTATATATATACACACACACACACATGGTGATGGTGGGTCGGGTGAGGTTCTAGGCGGTTTTTTGTATATAGAACCCGAATCCAACCTGACCTCTCGAATTTACTTTTTTTAAAGACTAATTCCGACCCACCATCCACTATCACCCAAAAAACCCGATTTGTGTGGGGTAGATTATTCGAGTGAATATCCGCAAGGTAGATTGAAGTTGTCATCTCTACTTGACTACTTCACATACACAAACAATTTCTTTATAATATATATTAATAGAAATATATCAAAATTAAAAAGACAAAAAAAGATAAATTTAGGTAATAATAAATGTTACAAATTAAATTATTGAGTATCATTTTTTTTTAAATTTTTTTTTTTTTGTGATGAGGTAAATTCACAATCATTGCTTAAAGCCTTGAGGATATGCACGGAATAAACTCTACTTCTGCGTAATAATAACATACAAACACGAGAAAGATAAATCACCGAGAGAATGTTAGTAAAGATCAAACTTTTCATATAATCTTTCACATGTTTTCCCCATCCCCATTTTCACATTAGGTTTATGCTTTACAAGTCTAAATAGATTCTCTGTTAGAGGAAGAAGAGTGAGTAGCATTAAGCCATTAAACCAAAATAAATGTAGAAGAGTGGAGAATGAATACCTAAGTACAATTCTATTGATATGATCAAAGTAGGCAGTTGTTTTCCCAACAACATTCAAAGAAGAAAAACTCTTGAAACTGGAAATTACCTGAATTGAATGAACAAAAGAAGATAGCAGAAAAGCACTGAACTCAACATTACATGATCAAAACACATCTCATCTGCTCAACAACATTCAAAGCTTCTCAAATCTCAATATATATATGTGGACTAGAAGTTGTGCTGTAAGAACAAGTGTTCTTGAGGGGAAGCCGGCCCGATCTCTTCTTCCAAGCTTCTCAGTCCATCTCCCATGCCTGCTGCAGGAGGGGCAGCATTTGCATTTCCCAGATTCTTGGCCTCGAAGTTCTTCCCCTCGACGTCCCCGTCTGAGATTGAAGACTTCATCCTCTGAGAGGAAGCGACGCTGGGGAAAGTAATCCAGGAAGGGGCTCTGAACTCTGATCTCGGGTCCTCGGTTTCTGCAACATCTGTTTCTGAGGTGGACCGGTTCGAGGATCTCTGGGAGACCTTCTTGTGCAGCCTGCTGCTGCCCAGAACGACCTCGGTTGGCAGGATGGGCTGCTCGTTGCTAGGACTGCCCATCAACTGGGCAAGCGCCCGTTCTAACGAGGTTGTCACTTTGTCCATTGATGGCCTCTCCTTCCCTCTCATCCTCACACATTTGCAGGCTACATTTGCAATCCTTCTCAGAGCCTCAATGTCAGATGGGAGTTTGAGGACAGGGTCCAAGATTGCTTCGATATCTCCCGCCTTGATCAAGGGGACTGCCCATTCCACTATGTTCCCTTCTTCGAATTGCATGTCTATGGCTTTCCTCCCACTCAGAATCTCCAACAGCAAAACGCCAAAGCTGTAGACATCGGACTTGGTTGTTAGGTAGTGGAGTCGGTAGTACTCGGGGTCGAGGTATCCCAGAGTCCCTGCAGGGAGTTCAGCTAAGGGAGAGCTGCTGTTTTGCGGGTCCTAGCAAGGACAGCCCGAAATCTGCCACTCTCGCGTTGTGCTCCTCGTCTATGAGGATGTTGGAAGACTTTATGTCCCGGTGGATTACGGGAGGGCAAGCATACCCGTGCAGGTATTCAATTCCCCGAGCTGCTTGGACTGCAATTGTGACTCGTTTCACCCAATCGAGTTGCTCTTTTAGGCCCCCGGTTGTTGCCATGGAGGGTGTTGTGCAAGGAGCCATTGGCCATGTACTCGTAGACGAGCAGCCTCTCCCCACCTTCCTCACAATACCCGAGGAGATTGAGGAGCATGGGCGTGGTTTAGCCTCGAGAGCAAGTCGAGCTCGGTGTGGAACTCCTTCGAGTTCTTCTTCATGTCCGGGGACATCACAGCTCTCTTCACTGCAACCTCGGTCCCATCCTTCAAAACCCCCTTGAAAACGCACGAAAAACTCCCTTTCCCCACTTGTGACTCCTCCTTGAATCCCTCGGTCGCCCTGTCGAGCTCCTCATAAGTAAACATCTGAGCTCTCCTGATCTTCAGATCATCCAGGTCCGGTAGGATTTTCCCCCCATTCTCCTTTTGGAAAGAACCATTCCTCCCGGGCTTCCTCGAGCTCAAGCGCTTAGCCGAGCAAGTACAATTCCTTAATCTGTAACGAACGTATATAACCGAAGTCAGGGAAACAACACTGACTAGGAACACTGCAAAAGCAACCTCAGCAAGGATAACTGGCAACTGGAGTGACCAAAACTTGGAGTTCTTATTATTCCCAGAAGAAGCAGCATTAGAACAGTCGAAAAGCACTCGGGCGAGATGCAGTTTGAACAATTGTAGGCGCACTGCCTGTCGGACATCGGGGAGCAGACAGCGGATTGGGACATTTCAGCGGGGCATCCAGTGGAGCAGGAGAGGCAAAATCGCGCTGTCAGTGGACTTGCAAGGAGAACTTGCATTGGTAAATCCATAGAACCCCGGGGCACAAGGCCGGGGCTTGCAGATTCCAGGGGAAACCGCAACGGGAAGAGACGTCGGGAAGCCAACGCCCCAGCAAACGGGCTGCAAGGACGTCGTGGCAAGGATTCCACAAGTGAAGTAATCCCCGGCTGCAATCTCGTAGAGCTTAACCCCGCTAGGAGGCGGGGTGCTCTTCTCGACGTGATACCCCCAGCAAACAATCCCCCGATCGAAGCTCCTAATCCCACACGCGTGGAACCTCCCCCCTACCACCGAAAGCATCGGGTCTCGGGGAGCCAATGCAATGTTAAGCCTAGCAGATTGTGACACAGATATGGCAGCTTCTTGAAGGTCCAAGCTCCTCCCCCAACAAAAAACCCGAGAATCTGTCCCCTCGAGGATCCCACACGCGTGGTATCCCCCGGCTGCAATCTTCTGAAACCTCATATCCTTCGGGATGAGACTAATCACCCGGCTGCTCGTCTCATCCCCCCAGCAGAACACACTCCTATTCTGCGAAAACAGCCCACAACTAAACTCCGACCCAGCCGATATCGTCTGGATCTGCCCCTCAAATTCAAACCTTTTAGTCATGTTATACCCCCAGCAATCCACTAAAGAAGTGTTCCTGTTCTTCCCAGTCAAGGGCTTTCTCAATCCACACAAATGGTGATCCCCAGCACTGATTTCCAAGTACTCACACCCCTGAACCATTGGCTGGGGCACCCCCATTTGAACAAAATTGCTATTTCCCCAACAATAAGGCTGGTTTGACTCCATTAACAGCCCACAAACAAAGTCATTCCCAGCAGTTATCCCAATCAAAGGGGAATGGGCAGGAGTGGAATAGATTACTGCAGAATTGGAGCCATAGCAGGAGACAGTGTGAGATCCATCAGACTTTAGCCCACAGAACACAGGGCCATACTCTCCATAAGATATAGCAATTGAAGACATTGAACCCAACCCTGAAACCCTCCCCCATAACAAATCCAAGAAGACAACAAAAAGTATGGGTTTTGGAACAAATCTGGGTTTAAAACCTTGGTTCTTCTTCAGACAGACAAAGCCTTTTACCTCAGCCTGACACCTCAAAATGTCCATTACCAAAAAGTTAAAGAATTCAACCAAACTGTACTCAAACTCTCAAAGTGAACCGCATCAATATGATCTCACCCTTGGTACTACAAAACAAAACAAAAAAAAGTAATCTTTTTTCTCTAAGATACATCTTGTCAGAACAGAAACATGCCCATGCACTAAAAAAACCTCCCCATTCTTTTGCCCAGAGAATGAGATTGAAATGGAAAACAGCAGGGAGAACTAACACAGCAAGAAAAGACTAAAGAAGCAAAAAATCAAGATAATAAACCTGGTGAGGGGAGAGAAGAGATCCCAATCCTAATCAGACCCAGAACCCAATCTCCAAAATCACTCTTTTTTCTCAAGCATCCATGAGAAATCGAATTGAATCCTCTCTCCCTATACACTTTACCTGTTAAAGATACAATCTTTGCAACAAAGAATGCAAAAGGGTGTCAGGTTGAAGACGAAAAGGGGGGCTTTTCCAGCTCATTTCAGGCCTATTCTCCTCATTCCATTGTCTCAATATAGAGTGATTGCGAAAGCATTAAAAAGTAGTCTTTCACCTCAAAGCTTTGTTTGGGTAGCTAGAGGGAGTGATGGTGGTCATAGCTAGCGGCAAGAAGGGGTGGTGGCGTGATGATGTTTGGGAGAGAGAGAGAAAGAAAGAAAGAAAGAGAGAGAGAGAGAGCATTTAGTGCAATAGAGCTGCAGGTTTCTCAAAACGAGCAAAGAGTTGGGACGGCAATAAATGACAAATTTATTGCGAAAATGATCTTTTCATTTCTGGGTTTCTGCACACATGTCCACAGTAGTATCACTCATCTCTCTCTCTCTCTCTCTTATGCTCCCATGCAAAAGCCTTCTATTTTCAGTCCTCCATTTCTTTTTCTGTTAAAGAAACTTCAAATCTGGCTCATTAGCAGTAGTTTTGACAAATTATTGACAAGCTCTTCAACCAAGAACTACAGAAACATCATTGTACACCCACGTACGAATTGACTTGCTTTTGTCTCTCTTCATCAAAATTCAAATTAAGTCTTTTCATATCCTTTATTGTACTGTGAATATATATAACTGTTAAGTGTTAATAATGTAATTATTGTGTTTAATAGCCGTTTGCGCCTTCTGCGTTGTACCTTCTTAAAATGGTAAAGCTGAAATAATTAAGGTCAGCAATTAATTATTTTCAAAAAAAAAAAAGGTCAGCAATTAATTACTTAATTAAGCGAACCAAATTATGTAAATTATTGATTAAATACATTGGATATTTGGATTGGTGGGGGACACAAATCAAACTTATTAATATTCTAACCTAAACTTATAGACAGATTAGGATGTCCATGAACCACAAAAATTATATACAATCTTTCCAAAATGATAAATATCATCCTAAATTTCTAAGAGTGGTGTTTAGTTTATGGAAGTGAGTTGTTGAGATTATGGAATGTTTTAGTGTTTTTAGTTAACATTAATAATGGAATATGAGTAGATCTTGTAGTGTTAGAGATAGAAGATGCTCTCTTGGTGATTCAAGGGCTTAATAGGAATACTACTACAATTGATTTTGATCTCTGTTGCATCATATAAAAAAATAGCTCTAAATTGATATCTAAATCGAGAGGTGTTAGCAAACAGACTTTCGGTAAACTACTCGTGTTCAGTAAGCGTTCGTTTATATTCGTTTATTAAGGTAAACGACATTATATTACAAACAAAATTTAAAACTCGATTTATAAACGAACAAGTCTGCTTAATAATGTTCTGCAAACGAGCTTACAACGCTCGTGCGAAGTGGAGTCTCCATTCCAACCACAGATTTTCTGGGTTACGTTGTCATTCAAATGACTCATTCCTCAACCAGTAGTTTTGGAGTACTGTACGTGGGAGAAAGTCAGTATAAATTATAGTATGTAGTAAACCTACCATATGGTTAGTGTCACAACATTTCAAACCTATCCCACTTAGTCAAAACCTATATACCACCTAATAGCTAACATGTTGGACTCAGATAATTGGCCATCTATTTTCGGTTTATGAAATTTTTGTGTCTATATAATTTGTTTTGATACTAATAAAAATAAATTCTACTTCTATTTTTATAACTTCTCACCCAAATCATAATATAATAATATAAATCATATTACATATCGTCTTTTAAAGATAATATCAGACAAAAAATATATATTATTTAATTAATTGAGTTATATTTTTACACTAATCTTATCAAATAAATGCCACTTTCAAATATTAGAATGTTTTTATTAATTAGTAGTATATATTATTATTATTATTATTATTATTACAAATTCAAAACCACATATGCCTGCCATAGTAATGTTGATATTTACATTTTCATCTACTTATTATTAAAGAATAGTTCATTATCCCATTACCTTGACTTTCTACGTACCACTGAATTGGAGTGTCCAGTATGGTGGCTATATAATATATTTGTTTGTTTGTCTTGTTGTGAGCCGTGTTTAATGAAACATTTTAAAAGATTTATGCAGGGATGTGAAATCTGTGCTTCTTGGGATTTAATTATTGTACGTAGTTAACTTAATTGGATTCAAGTAATGCTCTTCTTCATAAGGATTACTTACAAGCTTCCAGACAATCTTCCTGGTATTGCTCACTGTGTATCATGTGAATTGAAGTCTGAAGACATATTAATTATAGGCATTGCTACTCTAGCATTTCTTTATATATATATATATATATATATATGGGGAAAGGTTCCTGTGCGGTTGTGCGAAGGATGCACCTTAAGTATTAAAATGGCGCACCATAATTAATTTGATAATAATGGTTAGAAATTTCATAATTTTCAGCAGTGATATAATCATTTCTTGAATAATTAATTTGATAATAGTGATATATAAACCCAACAAAAACTTAGAAACAATTACTCATGCAACACTCGAGTGTCAAACGGTTTTTCTGGAAGAAAAAAAAATGTCACAATTTTGAATAACTCTCACCTATCAAACAGCAATTGATTTTGATGAGCAAGTGGGGACCAACAGATCTCATGTAATTAATTACCTCTCATGTTGCTCTAATTACATCGATTTCAGCATATAGAATTGACAAAATTTTCCTTCTTTTGTCTTCTTTGGAATAAACTAATTTTCTTTCTAATCACCAATATAAAGATGTGTTCACGTCTATATAAATTAAAAGTTTATGTAACACTAAGATACAAAAATGTTAGATAATGTTGGGAGATATGGTTACAGTATCATTTTTTAAGCTAAAACAATGAGGGGTACATTTTTGGACGTGCGAGGAAATGGAGATTTTTTGTTTCATTTTTTTTTTACATGACAATAAGTAAATAGTTCCTAGAGGTAAGTAGGTAAGATTGATGTTCCAAAAAGATTGTCGAGTGAATGAAATTTTAAGAGTTGAGTCTATACATATAAAAGTAAAATTATTTAGTACACATTTTTAAATATTAAGTATAAATTTCTTTTTCTTTTTTTTGAAAGATAAAGTTGCAATTATATTAATGAATGTAAGCAACAATAGAGTCAGGAGGGACATAATTCCAGTATAGTGAAATTGTCTGAATCAAAGACTGCTGCAGCAAGAGTATGAGCATGTAAATTCAAAGCTCTATAAATTAAACTAACATAACAGGTAAAGTAAGATTTATTTACTACACATTTTTAAATAATAAGTATAAATTTCTTTAATCACCCTAAGAATAGGTAAAAGTGATGGGATGACATAATTGGAGAAGAACTTGAATGTTTAAAAATTTCAGGTAATTTTAGGTTCTGAAATTTCAGATTTTAACTTTATCTTTAAAAAAAAAAAGGTTTAGTTCCAAACTTGAAATTTACTCATTCAATACCCAAATTGATTATTCATTGGAATTTGAAAAAGAGCAAAGGACAATGAACTTTGAGATGCTGGCTGGCTTAGGAAGCACAAAGTCAAGTACTAAACTAAAACTGCTGACTCAATTAATACAAGTAGGATTTGGGAGCACTAATTAATCAACTCATAAAGAGTAATACGGAGTACTAAACTAGAAAGCCCACCACTGCCGGAAATTTATATCGTGCGCCCTGTACCTTTTTTAAAAAAAAATTCTATTTTTTTATGTCTATTGTTAACTTTTTAAAAAAATTATTGTACATAATTGTATAACAAAATACACATACTCTTTTCTGACAAATTTCGAACAATTCTTTACATTCATAATTAATTCTTGAACAAGATAAATGCATATCGTTCCAACCAAATCTGCCTAGAAGGTTTGGAGGGAAATTGTAAGGAGTGTGATATAATCTATACAAATATGAAGAGGTAATAAAAAGAGAATTAAGTTAATTCTTGAGCAAGATAAATGGCTATTGTTTCAACCAAATCTGCCTGGAAGGTTTAGAGGGAAATTGTAAGGAGTGATTTAATCTATACAAATATGAATAGGAAATAAAAAGAGAAAACGGACACAAACTGGTAAACAGATAATGAGAACAAATGGGATCAAGTTATCAAATGTCTAGTAGTTTATGAGGGGAAAAAAACCACAAGGCATTCTGGAGCAGACCTGAGCGGCTGAGCTTGATTGATATTAATGCTTTTTCTGAATCAAGCTTTAGAATGGCAACCTGCGCATGCATAAATGAGTTAACATACTTAAAATTTTGACTGTGAAGTTGACAGTTCAATATTTTGATTTGAAGCAAAGCAAGGAGTAGGTTTCAACTAACATGCAAGAATTCATGTACAAGAATGCCTCATATTCAAAGGTTGAGTATGAACTATGAAAGATGGAAAGAAAAGTGGCATTTCAAATTTTACGGCTAAATTTCTATAGTTGGTCAATGCAATTTGAATCAGTAATTTTTATCACAAAGATGCACCTTGCTAGCGGCTTTACAGAAGTTCAGTTGTGCGTGAAGGACAGAAAAAGCATCAGTTCCTTCTTATTCACACCAAAATTTATATATTAAAAAAAAAGTATTCACAACTTTGGAAAATTACTGGTAGAGATGCATTGCCATTAAGTATGAAGAAACTGGGAGATGGGGGATCATCTGTTCCATCACAAATTTAAGCCAAAAAGTTGGAATTAATGGCAACAGTTTGTAAAAGTGAAACTTACCTAACACATGTATATGTGCAGCAGCATCAAAAATGTTCTGTAATTGACCAGGATTTCTAATGCCTCTAAACTTCAGATTCACAAGTCACTGTCCACAAATTTAATACAGAATAAGATGTGGTTCTCCTCACTGAAATAAAAATAATGACATTTTAGCAAATATAAGGTTTTGCATAAGTAACCAAGAAAAAGTAAATTCAGGAGTTATTATTATCCGTACATGCAATCTAGTTTCGTATGCTCATTCTAGAAATACTTTGGTCACAACCAGAGAAAAGTGAATGGCTTCCATTCATATAGAGCAGTTTTAGTTAGCATATTAAACTGATTTGCTTTCACTTTTCTTTCACTAAATGCTAACCTAGGCAAAATGATTTTATAAGTATTGGCTTTGCAAGTTGTGCTTGTGCATAATATAAACAAGTTTTGTCATCAAAGTGGATTGTCATTAATTAAATCAATTAAAGTAAGTTTAAATAGCATGTTTCCAGAAAATGCTTCTAAGTGAGACTCCTATAATGCACTTAAAGGTTCGAGATTACTATTTAATTCTTTCTTCTACTTCATCTTACTGCTCCAGATCTGCTAGTGCATTCCACACTTCACCTCCTTTATGTTAATAGACGTACATATTGAAAATAGCCAAGTCTTGATATGAGAAATAGAGTTCACTGGGTATATATCCTTGTTAACAATGTTTGTCATATTACAAAAAACTTTAAGGACTAAAGGAACATTAGCAACAGACTTTTCAACTACTGCTTATCAAGTTGACTGTCCTAAATTCAGCACAGAGAAGATATTTCACACTCCCATACAAAAGGCTGCTATTTAATAGACACAAGAGATGATCAGAGAAACATATATTTACTTTTGAGACCAAGTCAAAATGGAGAAGAAAAAAAATCAATGAGAACCCTGTCCTTGTATTTGCTAGCACCTAAAAATTGGCAAGAAAAGAAAATGCAAACCTTAGAAACTAGCCGCATGGATCTTCTAGGAAGAACTTGAAGACGCTTTGAACTTCTTAAATTTCTTCCTTCGTTGCAGCTAAAACCCTTATCAGATTCACCACTACTTCTCTTTCTCCTTTGTTTTCCATCAGATGCAAACTCTAATCGTTTCAGCAGTTTGCTGCAAAATGCAAAGATAAATCATAACAAACCAGTTTAACATATGGCAATCATACAGATTACAGCAGCATCTTGACTTGGTAGTAGAAATTACTCTGAAGATTCTTTCCCCTTCAGATGCCTGTCATTTAGATGTGTGCGGCTAGATATGATGTGATTTCCCTGTGGCAGGTTCTTAAATGAGAACAAAGATTTAATGCCATCACAACGCCATAGCAAGAAAATAAATATTATACTCTTTCTAACTCAAAGCAAATGCAGACGACTAGCTAGACGACTTTAGATTCTTCAATCATGACATATATGCCAACTCCAAAAGCAGAATGGTGGAGAGTCAGTGGAGACATTGGGTTGTGAGAGGGCTTGTGTATGAGGATGAGAGACCGAGAATGAAACAGAGGATGTCAGAATTAAAAGGGGGCTAAGGCTCAAGTAGCTTTTATGTAAATGGAGTAGAAAAGTCATTATCTTCTCTACTAAGAGTTTAAGAGGAAACACCCCAAAGCCTAGAAAACTGCCATAATGAATTTTTAAAATGGAAATAATAAATCATTACCCCTCCTGATTTAGGCTTGTTATCCACAAAAGAACTATGGTTATCCTCACATGAATCCGAATATCCACCTGGTTTGATGCTATCTGCAACATCAACCAGATCCATGGAGCAATCATGCACTGACGAGCATGATGCATACTTCTCGTGAAATTTGGTATCTGAAAACCATGCCTCTGAGGTATCGTTTGCTGAAGGAACATCTAGAAGTACCATGGGCTTGGCAAGGCTACAAGTACTCTGTGTGTCTCTATCTGTGCAGTTTTCATTACCAAGCTTTACATTCTGATTCTCCAATTTTCCTTCTGGTTTAACCACAATTACATCTTCTATGAAACTACTTGTTTGTTTCCCACCAGACGTTAAAGCATTATGAAATTTTGCATCCTGGTCCTCCAATATTTTTTCTGGTCCACATAGTGCCATACAGGTGGCGTTAGTTTCCACAATCCCCTCAGAGGCATAGGAAGCATTTGGATCTGTACTTCCCGTCTCCTCTCTCAAGTAAGTATCGGAGATAATCTCATTATGTAAATTGGAAGAGTGTCTAGACAATGGTGGAGGCTCCTCTTTTTCTCCCATACATGCAGAATACTTTTCAGAATGATAGCCAGATTTTGTTGCAGAGGATTCCAACAATCTATCACCTTTATCTTGATTACCGGATACACCATTCGCTTCATACATAAAATTGGGGAAGAGACAGTATGTACAAAAGCTCTGATTCCTACAGTCTGAATCTGTTTCCCTGGTAAATAAATTTGTCAGTTGTTTATTTCCCAGGTTTTGAAGCTCCTGACGAAAACTCTGAAATTTTGCTTCTGCAAACTTTTACATACGCACACCTCATTTTCCAATCTCTTAAACAGTCTGATACACATGAGTTCAAATCAACAATAAGGTTGACTCCTTCTTCTGACATGACCGAAAATTCAAAAGGAGCATGTACTGACTTGACCCCAGATACAAATGTGGTTTTAGAAGAACTTGCTTGTGTGGTATGAACAGTATCTTTGAATGCAATCCTGTCATTTGAGGAATGAATGGGGAAGCAGATGCCTTCCCTCTAGTGTTATGTATGTAGGAAGAACTTTGATGTTTTCCAATCGAGCATTGAATGGCCTCAAAAGTTTCAACATCTGTTTCCTGCATTAACACAAATTATACATTAGTGGAACAGCCACCCGAACTTTTCAGCAGGTCATATAGATGATGGAAGGGTTAGACTTTCTGATTTTTTGTATCCTCTCAAGATGTTAAACCAATAAAATATATAGCTTTCCCAAGACTGCTTGTAAGTTAAACCCCAAGCCCCAAGGTCCAACTAAGGGCGTTCATTCCTTGAAATTGTTGAGTAAGCTGAATCAGCTTACACCCTATTTTAGCTCTCGTGACATGAAACTAAGAAAAGCAGAAATGAAAAAATTGTTTTTAATTTCAAGGACAAATAATGAGAGATGATATCCATAATACCTTACATACATAAAGACAACAACTTGTCAACATTTTTACCTTAAAAATGAAATCAAGGAATCCACAAGAAAAGGTTTTGTCTTGTAAGGAGACAAACCGTATTTCTTGCACAATTCTTGAAGCTTTTTCTTGGGCAGGTTGTTAAGCGTTTGTCCAGTTTCCTTTGGTTTCATATCTGTAAATAAAAAACATAAACATCTAAGTGCAAGACCCATAAGGTTATAGTATAAATATTCTTGAAAGACAAGATATATACACATGTTGAGAGCAACTGGAAATTATTAAAGCAGGCCATACTTGAGTACAGAACCCTAAACTAAAATGAATGGTTATCAAGGCAGCTGAAGACTTCCAGTAAGGCCCAATTTCTGAAGACTGTTCAATGAGACATTAAAGCGAGCAAGCCAATTAAAGTTAAAACTAATTTAGGTAGAGAATATACATCAACTGAACAACCAACTCTTTTCGTGCTTGACACATACAGTTAATTACTAATTGACTTTGAATCCTACCGCATATATCGCCATAATGCCCTATTCCATCCTCATATACATTAGGTCGAAACCTCACTTGGCCTTGTTGAAGCTTTATTTACTATTGTAGAATTTTAAACAAAACCTAGCACCTGTATATCTCTTTCATCATTAGCTAGATATGAACTTCATAGTTTGTTTATTATTATCTGCACTACTTTAGGCAATATAACATTCAGTAACGCACATCTATATGGAGTTCTCCCAATCCACAGGGTCCACAGAATCATACCATGGTTATTATCTTTTTTTCTTTTCTTATTGAGCAATACATAACAGTGGCTTTCCCTGATTACGCTAGGCTATCGTCTCTAATCGAATACGCGGACATTGCAACAAGTTAAGCGTAATAAACTACTCGTCGGCTTCAATTTTCTCAAATCTCAACGAACTCCTCTATATGGCGCGTAAATTTACTGTCTATTATTGCGGGTTTATTTCTTCAACTACAATCAAGAGGTGTTTGATTTCTCAAAAAGAACGTGCATTTAAACAACAGCTTACATACAAAGTAGCAACTGAAATGTCTTAAGAATAGTATCAACGGGTTTAACCTTGGCCTGTAATGGGAGAAAGCTCTGCTCGCCTTACACGCCAGACTAAATTATCTAGTTCATGCGGTTTCAGGATTATAGCGGCTGAGTGAAAGTGCGGGTGTGAATTTGAGGCGCCGCTTGATGCCAAGCTCAGACAATTGCCACCAAAAAAAAAAATAAAATAAAAACTTTACTGTGCTTGTACAGTACACAAAGCTCAGATCTATCGTTTTCAAATCGGGACAAACTCTTTTGTAGCCGCGGCACACAATTTAGTACGAAAAGTGGCTAATGAAGATCATATCGTTGCCTTGCAAGTACTCTTCGCACTTAGGGTCCTTTGGAACAGGAAGATTCTGGAAAATTTTTCGCGAATATGTCATTTTCCAAAAAATTTTCCTTTTCGGTTTGGTTGCATTCTGAAAACTGTTATTTGTGTGTTTGGTTCTTTTCTGGAATGAGTAGCAGTTGTATAATAAACATTTTACATTATGTTTATTTAGAATATTTACACAGTATATAGATATAGCATGGAATATTATATAATTTTTAAATATAATAAAAACATAGCTAGTTTTTCAACAAAAAAAAAAAAAAAACTAATAATATATCAAAAAAAATAGATTATGGGGGGTGTATGGTAGTGGTGTTATCGTTATAAGCTAATAATAATAATAATAATAATATAATAATAATAATAATAATTGGTGGTGTAATGACGGTGGTGGTGTGGTGGCGGTGTAGTGGGGTGGTGTGTAGCGGTGGTTTTCGGTGGTATGGTCGTGGCGGCGGCCGCGGTGGTTCGGTGTATGTGGTATGAGGCGGCGCCGTAGTTGTGTTGTGTGATGGTGGTGGTAGTATCGAAGATGGTTGGGTGGTGGGCGGCGCGGTGGTGTGCGGTGGTATGTGGGGGTGGCGGCGGCGGTGTTGACGGTGTTGTGGTGGAGGCGCGTGGTATCTGGTATGGTGGCGGCGCGGTGGTCGTGGTGATGAGTGGTGGTAGTGGGGTGTGTTGCCGGTGTATGTGGTTGGTGCGGTGGCGGCTGGCGGCGGTGTGATGACGGTGGGTGGTGGCGCGGCGGTTGATGGTGGCGCGCGTGGTAATACGGTAGGGGTGGCGGGGACGGTGGTTCGTAGTATGGTGGTGGTGCGATGGCGGCGGTGGGTGCGGTGGTATGTGGATGGATGTGGGTGGTGTGGTGGTGGTGGTGGTAGGTGGTGGTGGCGGCGCGGTGGTGTTTGACGGTAGGGGCGGGCGGGGTTTTGCGGTGGTTGTTGGTGCTGGTGGCGGTGAGTGTGTGGGGGCGGGCGTGTATGACTTGTGGGTGCGGGACGTTTTGCGGTGGGTATGTGTGGTGGGGCGGCGTGGTGTGTGTGGGCAGTGGTATGGTGGTGTGGCGCGGCTGTGGTATGACTAGTGTGGCGGCGACGGTGGTTGCGGTGGGTATGGTGGTGGTGGCGGCGGCGTGGTATTTTGGTGGATTGGTTTTTGTGCTTGTGCGGTGGTTCGGTGGGTATGCGATGGTGGTGTGGCGGTGGTATGTGGTGATGAGCGACGGTGGTTCGGTGGTATGGTGAGTGGCGCGATGGTAGTGGTTGCGACGGTGGTTGGGTGGTATGGTGGTAGTGTGGCGGCGCAGCGAGGTGGTGTGAGGTGTGGTGTTGCACGGTGGTATGGTGGTGGTTGGGGCGGTGGATGTGTATGATGGGCTCGCTGTAATGATGTAGTGTGTGGTGTTGGTTGGTGTTGATGTGTTGGTGTAAATTGAAATGACTCCCCCCAATAAGATGTGGAAGTACATTTTCCCATAAATTGCCGTTCATGTTCTCCATTGACTTCCACCCCATTTTCCTCTTGGACCAGTCATTTCCAATGTAACCAACACAAAAACCGAAAAATGACATTCCAGAGTCATTTTTCAGGTTTCACAAAAACGCGGAGGCGGGGGCGGCCACGCAGGGGCCGTTCGAAATGTTTGCATAGTTACTATATTGTAGATATTATCTAATACACTATGAAAGTGAAAGCTATAAGTTTATAAACTGCAAATCATCCTACAAGGAGCTTTCTACGGAAAATGGCAGAAAAACAGCGAAACTGCACTCGCCTCTTTGACCCGCTTGTCAACGACGAACCAATTTGAACCATTACGCTCTTTTCGGTGAAGACAATTGACCCGGCGATCTACCGACTATGGACTAACTCGTCCTGACAATGTGGCGCCAGAGTTCAACTGGGACTGGAATTCGAGAGTTCAATAGAGTCAAGGGTACTCAAATTAGCATAAAACCCGGCACTGTCGGGACGAGGGAGATGAGACAAGCAGACCAGCCTATCGTACGAAAGGTACAATATACTAACTTCTATTTGTAATCGCCCCGCACCTCAGTGGCACTCTGTTTTCTCCCTCTTGTTTAATACTAGCTATCATTTCATTTAAGTTTGTCATATTCATCAGGATACTAGGCATTGGTTTAACTTTTACTCATTAATACCAAATACATTCCACTCTAAAATTTTAATTTTCATCATGGATATATTCTGGTACAATTTTCACAGGGTATATGTGTCACGACACGTTATAATATAAATGTTATTTTTAACACACACCAATCAACGACACGAAAAATATTGTATCAATTTTAAAATATAACACAAGATGATATACTTGTTATGCACCTCCATCTGATAAAATATATATTTTTTTATTATATT
>VALG01008088.1:0-24066 GCA_009835305.1 Ipomoea purpurea | reverse complement strand
CCAGGTCCAAATTCATCTGAAGTTTATCCATCTATTGAAACTTTATATAACAATTCAATTATATATCAAAAGTCCAGTCAATACTTCTCATCCTGGAATTATATAGATACTCAACCACCATATTACATCTGAACACTCAAGGCCACAAAGAGGCGAACAAATAAGCCATTAAAGGCCCATGACTCAATCATTTCAAATCCTCTCCATAATATGAAGCTCATTCCATAATTCTGAGATTAACTTCAAGTTGTTTCCAGTAAAACCAGATCATCAACATACAGACAGATTAGAACAATATCACCAGAATCCGTGCATTTGACATACAAAGTGTGTTCATGAGGACATCTCATAAAACCACTTTCAACAAAATATGAGTCAATGCAACCATACCACGCCCTAGGCGCTTGCTTTAGCCATACAAGGCTTTTCTCAACCTGTACACTTTATTTTCCTCCCCTTTCTTCAGAAATCCTGCAGGTTCTCAACATATATTTCTTCTTCAAGAAAAACCATTCAAAAGCAGACTTGACATCCATTTGATGCAATTTCCAATCATTTTGAGCAGCAAGAGAAATAACCATTCGAACTGTATCAAGTCTACTTACAGGAGCAAAAACCTCAAAATAATCAATACCTGGTTTCTGCTTGTAACCCTTTGTACCAACCGTGCCTTAAAACGGTCAATTTCTCCATTTGACTTGTACTTCGTTCTGTAAACCCACTTTCACTCCAATTGGCTTCTTTCCAGGAGGTAAATCTGTTAACTCCCAGGTACCATTCTTTTCAATGGCACGTATCTCCTCATCCATCGCCTTAAGCCAATGAGTTTCTGTAGCAGCCTCCTCAAAAGTTAAAGGATCACAATCTGCAAAGAGAGCAAATTGAACAATCTCTTCATCAGACAGGTCATTATCATGACCCAAAACATAATCTTGCAAGCGAAGCTGGTAAGTGGCGCTCGCGCTGAGATCGTCGAACTGACGACTCTGGCTGTGAAGGAGACTGGACATGATCTGGAATCGGTTGCTCATCAACAATATTTTCAACAACAGGAATAAAACTGAACTTTCATCTTTAGGTAACCAATCCCAGGCCCATATTCATCAAAAGTGACATCACGACTTAAACAACCTTCTTAGTTTCAGGAATTTATAAGTTTTATAAGCCTTTGAAGCGTCAACTATAACCAATGAATATGCATTCCTCACCTTTATCATCCAACTTCTTTCTCAATGGATCTGGCACATGTGCATATGCCAAACATTCCAAAAACCTTTGAGATATTTGATAGAAGGGTTTTCCCCCACTCCAAGCTTCTTCGGGCTGTCTTATCACGGACACTTTTAGTTGGACACCTATTCAAACACATAGACAGCACAAGCAACAGCTTCTGCCCAAAAAGGCTTAGGCAAGATTCTTGGATTTCAACATGCACCTCACCATATCCATGATTGACCTATTCTTCCTCTCAGCCCACTCCGTTTCGTTGTGGAGTGTATCTAGCTGTCATTTGGTGCCGAATACCCTTTTCTTTCAGGAAAATTATCACAAGCAATATATTCTGTACCTCTATCAGTTCGCAAGATTTTAATCTCATAACACACTTTGCTTTTCAACAAAAGTCTTAAATTGTTTGAAAACATCACATGCTTCAGACTTTTGCTTCAGAAAGTAAACCCATGTTTTCTACTGAAATCATCAATGAAAGTATAAAGTACTTACAACCTCCCATGTGAGGGAAACCTCCCAACGAACACAGGTCTGAGTGAACAATCTCCAACTGTTTTGTGGCTCCTTCTTGACTTGCCCAAGGGGAAGGATCTCTATGCTTCTTCCCATCACACAAATCTCACATATACGATCAGGGACATTCACAACAGGTAAATCAAAAACAAGTTCCTTTCTCGCAAGATAGTTTAATCCAGAGAAATGAAAATGCCCAAAACCGCATATGCCATAACCAAATTATCCATCACAAACTTCAGAATTAAAGCAAGGCAAGGAGAGTATGCTTAATTTTCAAAGGAAATAGTCGATTTTGGACAATATTTATTTTGCAATCAAAAACTCCTTTAGCATCATGCAATGGTACAACCCCCCCTGAGCAATATCTATCTTATATCCTTTTTTCTGACAACTGTCCCATAACTCAACAAATTTTGGTGTAGTTCAGGAACATAGAAACCATCGGATATGAAAATTGTGAGTACCATCCTTCAACTGAATAGAGATTTTATTTACCTTTTCCAAAATTGGGCACCTTGACCTTATGCCAAATGTCACTTCAGACGGACTGATTCAAATGTAAGATACATTATAATAATAATTATATACATATATATTAATATAATATACTTAAAATAATATCTATTAATATATATTAAATATAATATAATTATATATTATATTTAATACGATGAATTGAGAAAGAAGAGAGAGAGGAAATAACTCTTTGGCTTTGTGATTAAAAAACTTTGAAACAAACATATTTATAGCAGCAGGCTGTCAAAACGGGCCAGCCCGGCGCATATGGGCTGGCCGTCTCCCGGGTTCAAGCTGGAAACGGGAACGGGAACGGGCCCGGCCGCGTTTTCTCCCACCCGGGTTGGGATTTTCCCACCCCAACCGTGTAAGACGGGTTGACCCGGGCTAACGGGGCCCAGGCCCGTGCAACCCGTTTTTGTTGTTTGTTTGATTTTTTTTTTTTTTTTACCATGATTAAAATATTTATTGTTATAATTGCTTAGGAATTGAACCCATTGATACCCAATAAACCTCTAAGTTAGTAAAGACTATTTCCAATCAACCACATTAACCACGATGAATAATATGTATATTGTAATATATACTAAGCAAATACTGTATATAACCACATATTAACATATACACATAATAAAATTAGATTTTAATTAATATGTAATTATACATCTTATTTAATTTATATTAATACTAATATATTTTACCAATGTAATATTTTTTATTTTGTAATTATAATATATTAAGTTATAAAGTATAATATGAATAATTTATTAACTTTATGTAATTTATATAATAAATAAACTTTAAATTAATATTTAATATAAGATACAATTAATTTATTAAATTAATACTTGTATAAATGTATATAAATCAATTATCCAATATATATTTAATAAGCTTGTGAATGATGTAATAGAATAGTATAAATTATATTAAAATGTTCATTGTTTCTTAGCGTAATTGGTTTCAATATTAATAATAATTTGATATCTTGGATATAAAAGGTCCAAGGGTTTAGCTGTTAGCAACAATGTTTTTAAATATTAATAAATACCCATTATAAAACACACATTTGGGGGGTGGGGAATGCGGTGAGGATACGGGTTATACGGGCCCGGGCCCCGTGTAAGCGCCACCCAAACACCGTATACCCGTATCTAAAACCACCCGGGTTACCACGGGAGCGGGTTGGAAACGGAATGGCGCTGGAAATGCTCCAACCAAACCCGTGTAAAATACGGGGTTTTAAGAACGGGCCCCCCCCAACCCGACGGGGTTGGGCCCGTTTTGACAGGGCTCTATTTATAGCCAAAGTGAGATAAGCAAGAAAACTAAATTAATGCTAAAACACACTCTACGTACGTTCCATCCCACTTCAAAAAAGCAATTCCTTTCTTCCCACACATATGGTGTCTACACCCGTAATCCAAAAACCAATATGTTTATCTGGGCAGAAAAACTATCGCTGGCTAAAAGTAAGTTCAAGAACTCTCAGCAGACCTTCAGGCAGTTTTTCTGGCATTGTTTGCTTGATTTCCACGATTGTTGTCTCCTCATTATACCAACAATCTGCAATTTTGTGTGCATACTTGCCACAATTGTAGCAATGAAATGGAAATTTAACCTTGTTTGGTATTACCTCCACCTCTTCCTTGGTTGGAGTTACACGTCCTCCTCCCTTGGTTGAAGTTACCAACGACCCTCTTTCACCAGAACCTCCCTCTTCTCTTCCAGGATCTCTACCAGATCCTCCACCCTCTTTGATTAGTGCCAGTCACATTAAGGGTGAATTGACTCTTCAAAGCTTCTTGCAGCTAGTGGTTCCGATTTTGACGCAATCTGTCATATGACTTTACTACATAACCTTTCAGATCTTTCCAATTGATAAGAGCTCAGTTTGTGTGCTCACGTGATCGAAGCCTACACAGTTGGTCATACTTCATGTTGCTAGTTACGAGATTTCTCAACCACTGACTCTTCATTGTATCTCCGTATAACTCTCGTTATTCACATATCAATAAAGACAAGCTGAATAACATCTAACTGTTTCATGTAGAGGTCACTCTCTACAATTATCGTACAACCTTCTCAACAAAAGAGCTGCAACTTAGACTTTACGCCGATCAACTTCTTTGTGTAGACTTAAGATGTCCAAAGCTTGTTTTGCTGTATTTGATAGCTATATCTTGGAGTATTTTAAACCATTATGAGGGTTAAGCTTGACCTCTTGGTACAGCACTGAGTCGAGGCAACTTCTCTAGGTCAACAGAGATTTTTTTTAGGCACACTCAACAGCTACTTACGATTAATCTATCACGATCTTTTGTGGGCTTGATCGCTGTCCTTATAATAATTACAGTATGTTATATTGTTTTTTTTCAACTCTTTTTTTTTATTTCTTTTATTTCTCATTATAGATTCAATTTTGCACTGATATGACAAGTTTGATGCACAGAACAAATTTTTGAGGAAAAATAATCATATTTCATAGGCAAAGGAATATGAAATAAAATATATCTTGTGTTTGATTGTGGGTAAATAAGAAGTATCTAATTAAAAAAAAATGGCACATTACAGGGTGACAAGAACAATAATTTTTAGTTCTCTACTTTCTAAAAATTAAAAGAAGGGGACTAAATTTATAAATTTAAAAGAATTGATTGATAAATAGTATAATTGTTATTATTTTTTTTCTAAATAACTACATTTATGTTTTACTCACCACTTAACCACCCTCAAAACCATCATCATTTTATTTGACATGATCTCTCATGGATACTTTTAATACATAAGAATCCATGGTCATGTGATCTCACTAGATTTTGAACTATTGAATTCGGATTGACTAAATTTTTCTTTAAAAACTTTTTTTTTTTAATTAAAAAAAATATAAAAAAACTTAAACCTAAAAATGATTTGGCTTTTGCAAGATTACATAAATAGTAATTGATCTTGCAAATTTCTTTTCATTGGCTCACTTACTTTTTTTGTTTTCATTGGGTCACTTACTTTATTTGTAAAAATTCATAAATGTCGTATGTGACAACAAACTTCATTTTGTTGTTGTTGTTTTATTTTTTTATTTTTATATATAACATGAAATTAAAGAAGATCCATGTCAATAAGACTGTAGATTGGAATTGTATGGATTGCAAGAAATAGTAAATTGGAAATGTAGTGATTTAATTGCACTCTTTTTTTTGGTTGCCATTTAAGGTGTTTCAATAAAGTTTTTTTTTTTTAAAAATTATTATTTAAAAGTTCAATTTTACTATTTGGCCAAAATCAAGGATTAATTTGACCCTTATCTTTTGAATATATTATAGAAAATATATTTTTATTTATTTTCTATTAGAGTTAATTCTATTTTTTGTCATAGATTTGTAGGTGTCGGTCTACTTTCAATCCTTATTTTAAAAACATCTTCCTTTGATCCTTGTGTTGTTTGGCATTTATCATTTTTTGTCTTCCATTAAAAGAGTACGTTTCCCATGGTAGATGAGGACAAACGACTTTAGCCCTGTTTTGGTACATAGTTAAACTAATCGGACAAGGACTAATATTTGTTGTTTGATTTGTTGAACGGTTAATATGAGTGTTTCATTAATAAGTTTTGTGTAATACTTATTGCTCCAAAATACTAAAAATTCAAAGTATTTTTTTTATTAGCTTTTTGAGAAAAAAAATAAATTATATCTTTAAAGTCATTTTTACATGTAATCAGCTATTAACTAATAGCTAATTTAACCAAACATCTTTCTACAACAACTAATATTAAAATCTAATCAGATGGTTCATATTGCTTAATCGGAAGGAAATAACTAAAGAGAAAATTTTCAATTTTGGTCATATGACTATAGGGGCTTTGTTAATTTCAACACTTGACTTTCAAAAGAGTCAATTTAATACCTTGACTATGCAATTTTTATCAATTTCGGTCACTCCGGCCAAATTACCGCTAAAAATCGCGGAAAATATTTAAAGGCAAAATAGTGAGGATAATTTTGTCATTTTATCTCTTTCTTTCTTCTTCCTGGAGAATCTGCATAGTCATCGGAGAACTGCACGCGTTTCGCCATTTGTGAAACAAGAAAAGATCCCGTCGCTAAACTCACCAGATTTCACAGATTTTCCGATGATCACAGTCGCCGCCGAAAAGTGATTTCACCATTCTTCCCTGGCCGGATGAACCAACGATTCTTGCTGCAAAAACGAATACAATGCCGATTTTGGTTTCCGGGCAGGTAAGTCACCGCATTCACGACGTTCATTTCCATGAATCTGCCCGATAGTATCCTCTGCTTTTCTACGAATCTTGCAATGCCTCGCGCGGAGATGCTGGAGTTTGGGTGGTTGAAACCGTCGAACATCTCCCGAAAACATACGATTCGAACGTGAAACATTGGCGGTTTTTTAATTTCAATAACGCGACGGAATCAGGCTGGGATTGAACTGGATGACGCGCCCAAACCCCCCCTACGGATTCCATCTCCCAACACAGCTCCTGGACAAAACTCTGGAGAAACACTGTTTAAGCTCCGACAACAGCTTCAACTCCGTCACCACTTTTAGAATTTCGGAGTTTTTAGTGTTTCTCATGCTACCGGCTCTCCAACGACTCTACGGCGGATTCTCTGGGAAGAAGAAAGAAAGTAATGTAAAATGACGAAATTATCCTCACTATTTACCTTTTAATATTTTCCGGCGAGATTTTAGCCTGTAATTTGGCCGGAGTGACCAAAATTGATAAAAATTGCATAGTAAAGGTACTAAATTGACACTTTTGAAAGTCAAGTGTTGAAAATTAACAAACCCCTATAGTCATATGACCAAAATTGAAATTTTCTCAATAACTAAATGATGTTTAGTATTTAAATAAATATTAATGATGCATGGAGGTTCTCAGACTAAGAATCTAGCATAGATAGATTTGAATAAGCACTCAACCACTCTATCTCAACCCAGAAACTGATACATGAACATGCTATCCTTCATCAATCTGAAAAGACTTTAAACTAAGTCAGTAATCTCACATTATATAACGTCTGTGGCATACAAAATATAGCCTCTATAGCTCCATGATTGGTAGTTACTGGACCTGATATAATGTAAATGCTACGTAAGAGTTTCAGAAAACTATTTCCATATTTATAAGTTCTCTGGTTCAATACAAGGGAACTGAAACAACTGAAACATTTTAATACAAGGAACTGAAACAACTGAAACATTTGAGAGTTAAGCTTAATTGGCCTTTGGTTCCCAAACAACTTCTTAAGTTCGAAGAATTTCTTATTATACTCAACAGAGAGTCACATTCTCCTATCATGATCTCTTCCACTTGATCATCTGTCTTTGGAATATTTGCAGGCATGTTGGTTACTCTTTTTACTCATTTTTTTGATTTCTATTATTTCTCATTACACACTTAAGTTCTTTGAGGCAATTTATATCCTGCACCACGGCGCGCGTTGCATTGTGCGCTCAGATGTAAAACGACGTCGTTTCAATTTTATTTTTATTTTTATTTTTTAATTTCGTTACCCAAGTGTTTGGCCAGTTAATTTTCCTTAAAAAAAAATCTCATGTTCAAAAATGTACATAATGTTATACTAGAATATGCATAATTGTATACATGAATGTACATAATATATAAAAAAAATACACATGCTCTTTTTTAAAAGATAATACACATAATCTAACATAATACATAATAAACATAAACTTTTAACATAATACACATCAACTCTTAACATAATACACAAAACTTTCCAGATTCGAATGTACATAATTGTATAAAAAAATGTACATAATTGTATAAAAATGTATATAATTGTATAAAAATTAGGAGGCGCGGGACGCCCAATGCACTGTGCTCCGTGGTGCAGGGTATAACAATTGGTTAAACCATACATGTTGACATTCTCTTCTGACCAGTGTCTTCTTAAGGGAATTGTGGTAAGACAATTGGTTTTGCTAGGCAAGAAAATAGCCTCTATCTGATGCTTCAATGACCAGGCAACCATCTCAGTTTTTGTAAACATGTTACTATGATTTGTAATGCTGAGGTTTGGCACCAAAGGTTGGGACACTTTCCCATGAATAAAATGCATCTCTTAAATGATATTAATAATGCCTCATACAAAGAATTTGCTTGTGAGATGCTTGCCATTTTGCCAAACATAAGTGATCTCCCTTCCCGTTGAGTAATACAGTATCTAATATCTGCTTTGAGTTGATACATGTTGATATATGGGGACCGTTTTTGGTTAAGTTGTTGGGTGGAGGTATTTCTTGACCATAGTTGATGATCATTCAAGATATACATGGATTCATTTAATGTGAAACAAATCTGAGGCTCAAGAATTGATTAGAAAGTTTCAAAAATTTGTTCATACACAATATGGAGTACCTATCAAAACAATTCGTAGTGACAACAGTATGGAGTTTCATATGTTGGATTTCTTTGCTGAGAATGGTATAGTACATCAGAAATCTTGTGTAAATACACCACAACAAATGCCATGGTGCAACGTAAACATCAACATGTATTGAAGGGATGTGCAGGGCTCTTAACGATCATCACCACATATTTTATGTTTCCCACACGTTCAACTGTGGCATGCTTTCATTAAGAAGATTAACAACTGTCCCCTCAATAACATGATAATCATCACAATTAATAAGAGCAGATTATGTGGTCAGTAGCCCGGAGTCCAGGATCAAATCAGATGAGGCTAACGTAATATAATTAATATGTGTAGGGATACTGTACTTTCCTTCACCTAGTGATTCTGAGTTGCTGAATTTTGGAGCAAGGGAAACAATGGCCGTGGTTGGGGACTGACTCTGTCCCATTTGGTTTTGAAGGAGAGCAATAAGTTTCTGGAGTTGTTCAGAGCTCATACTACCCTCATTGCATGCTGTGGCTGCTACAACTTACTGTTTTTCCCCTCGATTTGTAACATGGGATCGAGCCGGGCGGATATCAATGCTTTTTGTAGCATTTCTCAACCGTATGCCCGGTCATTCCGCAGTAAGTGCATTTTGCTACTTTTTTTCCGCCATTTGCATTGAATTCTTCCGGTTATTGTAATAATTGACTGCTGCAGTCTGCAACGTCTGCTGCAGGGGATTGATCAATATGGACTGAGTTGGCATGATTAGTTCCAATCCATTCAGATTCAAACTAGCAATATTCAGCTGCCTCTCGAATTTTTCCGCAATAACGAAGACTTTATGTATGTCCGGTAATGGATCCAAAACCAGGACACCTGATTTGAGAGAGGTTGTATTCTTCATTTAAGCCTTGGAGGAATCTGATTATTTGGTCCACTTCACGCTCACTTCTGATTTCATCCACAAAGATCATAAGCGCACTGGGGGACGCACTTGCAGACAGGTAAAAAGGTCTTAATTCATTCATCTGTTCCCACAATGTTCTGTAAGTGTTGTAGTCATTTATTGGGAGGCTCCCTGCTTTAGAGACGCACATCTCAGTTTGTAGAATAGAAATCCGATGCGGATCTCTTTGAAAATCTTCATTTCAAGTCATTCCACAACTCCTCTGCCTTATGTATGTACATAATGCTTCGAGCTATGGAAGGGTGAACAGACTTATAAATCCATGAACAAATCATAAGGTTACACCGTCTCCAGGCGGCATATTGAGGATGTGTCCTATCCGGTTCGGTGATGCCTCCATCGACCATACTCCATTTGTTCTTCACTTCGAAGGCAACGCGCATAGAGATGCTCCATGAACCGTAATTGCCGCTGCCTGTAAGTGGCGGACTGACGAGAATCGCATTCGGATTCTCGTCAGAGTTGAGATATAGCGAATTCTCTATATCCTTTGCATTATTTCTCCTCTGTGGAGATAAGCTCCTCTGCGGACTAGTGATAGGCGATTGATCAATCTGCATTGTCGAAGCTACTGGCTGGTTCTCTCTCCGGAGCCGGGACTGCGGCAGCGTAGCTACCTTTCCCGTGCTCTAATTTAATAGCCCATGAGCTTTTTCAAATTCCAGTTACTTTCCAGCACTTTCGCAGAATATGGTCCGTCGTCTCCGCTTCATGAGGGAAGAGAGTGCAGCTCCCCGTTGCTGTTATGTGGCGGCGGCTTTTTCAGCATTCCTGCGAGCCTCTCGTGTCTATTGTTCTTCTGGATTCTTTCATCAACGGGGGAAATATTGTAGAAGAAAGGTCATCATCATGGGAGAAAGACGAAAAAGCAGCGGACATTATAAGAGTAAAAGCTGAATTGATGCAATTGCCTTCCTTTTAGATGACCATTTAAACAGAATTACTTATGGAGGACCAAAACTGTCCTCGTCACAATAAGTCTGTCCCATAAAATGGCAAAATTTTCATAAAGGTCCAAAATTGTCCGTGTCACTATAAGTCTAATGCAAAATATGTCTTTACTCTAATTTGTTAACATATACATGGGCCAAATAATTGTTTCAAATTTGGCACTCAAATAGCACGTATGATGCACAAAATTTTCATGTAACACCCCCTAAAAACATGCTATTTAAAAGCCTTAAACATGCAGATATGAACTAAACAACAAACATAGCGGAAGATTGAAAATAGATAGATATAATCCGGAACACGGGGTGCTATGCCACGTTCACCAAAAGGATGAACGCACAGGCAACATCTGCAATGTTTACCATCTAACTTATTGTCTCAAAGTTCTACATCTAGTCTGGCACACAAGCCAACAAACGTAAGGGGAGAAGCTATACTAGCAAGTACTAGACTGCCCACTCGCCTAGACATCACTGAAAGAACACAATAAACATGTGACGACGCCTGGGTCAGCGAATAAATGCTGCTTACGCCACCAATACTTGTGAAGAACATACATAGGTTAAGATATAAGTTTATAAAGACAATTTTCGAAACGGAATACATATATATAAGTACAAACCAAGAGTAATAGTAACATAAGACTCAACACTCTCAACAAGAACACGAGACAACATCCCAAGACCACAAAGACAACAGACCAACAACGAATAATCTCAAGGTATGATCTATCATCACACAATAGATCGATATGACACCAACACAAAGGAATAAGACCTCACCCACGGAAACACTTGCCTTTGTGACTACAGACGTTTCTACGTGAAGACTCACAACAAACGGCTACACAAGCCCTAGTTGGGAATATACACGAGTTTGATATGCCTTCCTTAATGCCCGGGTTCCAACCTTTATGCTACCCAACTTACCTCATATACAATATACATATCCACATTACCTCCAGGACCCTGTACAACAAGTTTTTTTGGTCGTCCCCAACCGACACCAAACCGAGACCACCAATTTTCTAGTACAACGAGGGTACCGTACACCACACGCACACACATGCCACCAAGAATCACGTGAACCTTACACATAGGTCACAACTCCATAATCATGTCACGACCGCCACGAGGAC
The DNA here is from genome assembly GCA_009835305.1 of Ipomoea purpurea. NCBI lineage: Eukaryota > Viridiplantae > Streptophyta > Magnoliopsida > Solanales > Convolvulaceae > Ipomoea > Ipomoea purpurea. The sequence continues at coordinate 12,356 of VALG01008088.1, read as the reverse complement.
CGCTGCAAATACTTTGGTGACTAGTGTCCATACCACTAATTGTGCAATCAGGTAAAGCCAAACACACATCACACCTCAACAGGAATCAGTCAACGGATCACAACTAAGATATGAAAACCATACTCAATCAAGGAATGGAACACAGTCCAACAACAACGATGAATAATACAAGTCATCATCAACCAAACAGAAGGTACAAACAACACACACGCTAGCATTTAAATACCGAACTAACATGCTTATCAACGGGTAAACTCATCACGGTTCAACGAAACACAATGTTGAACACTTAGCACGATTCAAGAACCCAAAGACCTACATGGATACCTACCACATAGTTCTAGACATATGAAACATCAAAGAAGACACTCAAATAGTTCCAAACAAAAGAACATCGGGTAGTCAAAAGACCAAATACCGAGTCAAAAGAACCACGGGGAACAAATCCCTCAACAACACCACATTGTACCCCGCGGGTAGGCCCTACCTGGTTCCGCCGCGGAGTACAGGCCAACCAAAACATGTACCCCGTGGGTGGGCGGCAGGTTGGACCCCTACCCGCCGTTCCGCCCGCGGGTACACACCCTGTGCCCAAAATAATCCATTCGGGGATTTTCAACTCCAAGCTCAAATTCGAGTCCAAAACATGCCAAATCTCACCCCAATACAAGCAACATGACTTGAATCAAAGAAATTCAAGCAATGGCACAAATGAACCCTAAACACAAGCTCTAGATATGCATTTTCACAAGACATGCATAAACACTCACATTACATAGCAAAAATCACATGTAGAATCCAAAAATAAATCACGTATAGGTAATCAAAATAGATTTTGTAGAGCATGGGTTACCTCTTGTAGACTAAAGACTTCAATTACATCTCAACAAGCTCCTCTCAAGGCTCACCTTCCCAAACCAACTTCAAGAACATACCAAAAGATCATAAAGATCCTATTTTTAAGAAAAGACACCTTAGATAAAACCAAAACAAAAGATGAACTTAGATCTTACCCTCCTAGATGCCCAAATATATTAAAGGTTGAATCTTGGAAGCAACTCTTGAAGTTTTGGCAAGGCTCCAACTTGGCTTGGAAGAAAAGCTACCCACCTTTTTAGAGAGAAAGTGCTCTACAAGGTTAGGTTACAATACTAACACCAAGTGAAAGGTCAAGAATACCTTACTAACATAAGGAAGTGTAAGGAACAAGGGAACTCCTTACAAACTTAAGGATACAACTTTGACTTTGGGGTTGACTAGTCAATTACTAGTCCCCAACTATTGAATTTTCAGGATTTTAGGAATTAATTCACCAATTGAAATAGGATTAATTACACAATTAATCCCTAATTGAATTTGGATTTTGGGGTGTCACATTTCTACTCATCCGTGAGAGATGTTTCTTTCATAAATTTTGTAAAACTACAGTTTTTCTTATAAGTTTTTTTCAAAATATATACATTTATGATCACCTGTCACCTTCCACCTTGAAAAACAACATCATTTAATTAATGGAATTTCTAAATTTGCAATTTATTGAATTTAAGACATTTAATATTTAACCTTTATTAGAGATAATCTTATATGAACAATTTGAATTCAATTAAGAATCTAGGGCCACATGATCTCTGTTCAAATTTACTAAATTTGGTTCAAAGTATTGTCATAATATAAATACCTCTAGTATATTGTTCACATATATTTATTCACAACATTTATTGGAGGGAGGACACTCATCAGAGCAAAACGAGTGAGGGGTGAAATAGACATTGTATTGAGAAAGTTTGTTAGAACTTCTCTTCCCGCCACAGACCGTGTATATAAGCAGATGATCTTTGTTGTTCTCCTACTATAACATATTAGATTCTTTTTCCTTCCTCTTTCATTTCAGTTGCTACTCTTCCTGTCATGAATAATACTTTACCTTTCACCATTGCTCTTGCATGGTGAGGCTTCTATCGTCAACATTTTCCCTTGGACATTACTATCTCATGCTCCACGCCTCGTTAAAAATCACACTAGAAAACCCTAGTGGGAAAAAATATCTATTCAGGGAAAAGAGAACATGAAAAATATGTGTGTTTAATTGTTAATGAGTTTGTCTCGTTAAAATGTTAATTAAAAAAATAATATCAATGCCCAATCAAATAAAAAACATTATATCGGTTGGTCTTCAAGACCCATTCTTCAGGATCGATCTAAGCAAATGTCATTCCCACTAGAATGAAGATAAATCTTCAAACCTACATGCTTTAGTCTACATACCACGAACATGAGGCAGCAACATAATTTGAAGCCTTTGATGTAAGTCATCGATCTAAACTCACAAGAAGAAGAAGAAGAAATGACCATCATATTTTTCCGTGGGTATAATGCTTTCTTAGAGTAAAGAGAATTGATAAGCTACCTTGGAGTTTGTTTAAAATCCATTTCAGGGTTAAGCTTGACCTTTGGTGCAGTGGTCGAGCAACTTCTTCAGTTCAAAGAATTTTTTTTTGAACCATTGTAGGTCATAAGCAAAGACAAAAGAAGTTCTAGGACAATTTGGAGTCAAGTGGACCAAATGACGCATACGTAGCTAGTTCGACGCGTTTAAAAATTCCAGAAGCCAAGTTCGAGACGCACACAGGGGTCTCGACGCGTCGAGCGATCGCAACAACCCATAAAAAAAAAAAGACGTCAATCTTCGACTTGTCGAGCGAGCCGCTCGACGCGTCAAAAATATTCCAGAACGGATCCGAGAATTTGAAGACCCGGGCTCGACGCATCGAGTCGACAGGTTTGCTAAGCTGATTCGTTATGCCCAAGACGTGGTTTCGGTCCGTTTTCGCCCAGAATTCTCCTATTTCCTCCAGGATTGGTTCCAACTATAAAATCCCACCTTCTCCAGCCCTAATATTCAAGCAAAGCTCTTTGGAGACAAGAAAGAGAGAAAACCAAGGGCGACAAGTTGTCTTGGGAAGCAAGAAGAAAGCTAGGGAGATTTGGGAAAATCACCTGGTTTATTCTTGTACTCTTTTTTAGATAATTTTTAATTCTTTATTGTACATTTCTATGTATAACTTAGCCATGCTTGGCTAAATTCTTTTAAGAGATTCTTGGGTAAAAAGTGTTTATGAACCTATGTGCCTGTGCTCTCAGATTAATTTTAATATAACGGTGGAGTTAGGCATAATTGAGAGTACACACAATTTTGTACTTGACTTTTGCACCTTGGGAAGATGGCATAAATGTTTAGGAGTTTAATCCTTGATTATTGCACATTAGGAGGATGATAATAGTTAGGAATTAATTAATTAAGAATGCTTTTTTTCTAATTATTGTTGGGGTGTTTATATCACCGGAGTTGAAATATTCACTAGGGTTATATTACGGGGGGTAATTTTATACAATCTTGCATTCTCAAATTTGTTTAAACTCATATTTAATATTGCAATTAAGATGGGCACTAGGGGATTAAACACTTTGAATCCCACGAATCCCACGAATCCCATTTCTCTCTCTATTGTTTTCAAAACCCTGATATTTTTCTTTGCTTTTGTTTATTTTACTGCAAACCGTCCCTTCATAATCATTAAGATTAGCTTCAAAAAAATTGGTTAGTAGCTAGTGCGCTTAATCTTCACTTCCCTGTGAATCGATTACCCGATATTCCTGGTATTATTTGTTTGAAAATAATACTACAATTCAATTAACAAACTCGATCTTCTTTTCTCTTAATATGATTTTTCTTTTGTTTAGATATTAAAAGATCTTTCTTTGGGATATCGATTTTTGCCCCTAAATTATAAAGTTCTGTAACATTGCCCGTCCATTTGGCCGAAAGGACTAAAAACTTATAAAAATAATAAAGTTTATGCATCAAAATTGAAAAAAATTAATATTGTGCAACCAAAAAGGATAAGACCTTAAAAAAGTCATGAGACCAAAAATGAAATTTAATTCAATAGTTAATATGAGTGTTTGATTAATAAATTTTTTGTAATACCTTATTGCTCCAAAATGCTAAAAATTCAAAAGTTTTTCGATCCAACATTCTGAGAAAAATAAAATTATATTCTTTAAAGGTCATTTTACATGCATGTAATCAACTATCAACTAAAAGCTAATTTTACCAAAACATCTTTCTACAAAAAAGAAAATTTATAAAATTAATCAGATCGGTCCCCATATTGCTTAATCAGAAGGAAATAACTAAAATGATGTTTGTTAGAAAAAATGGCGTGTAATCTGTAATACATTTGAGATACAATAATAATACAGAATACAACAGGGGAACAAAAACTGGATCATTTGATATTTTCGGGCATGTAATCACTTTCATATAAGCTTTTAGTCTCCCCTATAAAAGCAACAAGGTTTCAAGATTTAATCTTATGGGATACAAGAAGATGAATGAAATTCTCAAGTTGCTTTGTTTGAGAATTTTTCCTGTTGAGATGTAGAACTGTGAATATCCAGATATACAACAAGAGATAATTGCATGTATCTTTTCAGATGTTTTTCCAACTATTTATAAAATGAAAATATGACTGTTTGGAGAAGTTTACATGGAAGTTTTCTTGCAGTTTAAAAACTTATCTTCCATAAAAAATATCTTAAATGATATAATTTATCAATAAGAGAATTTAATTACATAAATCATGTTCAACATGGAATGTATATGTAAATTATGAACCTTTATAAGGTTTTTTGTAGCGCATGCAAATAACTGTGCAAAAAATTATAATATATATTATTATATATATAATATATATTATATATTATATATATATATATATTATATATATATTATTAATTTTTCTAGCCACACTTTTGCATATTAAGGTTTGGGAAAAATTGGAAAGCTCATGGTGTTGTGGCAATCATTTTTTCAATTGAAACAAACCAATTCCCTATATTAGGGAATAGTTCCCAATGTTGGGGAATAGACAAAAGTATTCCAACAAACTCATTCTCCAATTAACTTTCTACCAAACTAAAATAATATTTATAACTCATCTACTCAAATATTATTTTAAGCTTTTTCATGGTAAGTACAACTGAAACTTTAATCCCCATTCCTATACAAATTTCCAACATTCCTCCTTCCATTTTATATAGTTAAAAATTAACACTCAAAACTCATTGGCATAAAATGAAAAGTGTCTTACAGATTGAACTTTCACATAGTAGTATTATGTGTTACATTAATTCGGATTGCAGTGATGGACGAACCTTGAATCACGCAGTTACTTTGAAGAAACATAGATTATAACGCACACAAGTTTTACAGTCATTACAACTCACTCTAAACTTGACACAATTAAGGGTCCATGTGTCCGTATCCATTAATGAGCACGTACCAAGTAAAGCCCAACTTGTTTGAAGCGGTCACACTTCATGCTCACAGAGGCTAATCTTTTATCTCATGCACTGCATCTTGCATTTTTTCAAAAGATCAGTTAAGAGTAAAAACTCATCCCTACAACAATGCAGAATCGAGCATCACCTTTTCTTTGGATACAATTTTAAATTAAACTTCTAATGCTTGCAAATCACAATATGAAGTACTGATCTACATTGAACTCAAGGTCTAACGTAATAACTTAGACGTGAGTTGAGCTTTCCTTCACATGCAATTTTAATTTAGGCTTTCTGTATCCCTTCTGATGAACCATGTCCCTTGCAATGACTCTTTGCAAACGGATCTATAAAATAAACCGGGACCGTACAAAGTCCAATGCTACAACACCATAACATAGGAGCTCACGCACATAGCTATATCTCATGCCTATGTGTCGTAACTTGCCATTTATAACTTATGGTATATGCTTTGGCCAGTGTAGTATCTCTTTCACAATGTAACTAAAACTGGTGACATCATTTTTGGCCAAACTGGAATCTAAAAAACAAATGGGGAAATCGCCACTTTTGGTCCCTTAATTAGGGGCCCAAAACGCAATTTGATCCTCACTTTCTCAATTTGGACAGAATTGGTCCCTCAATTATTCCTCATTAGTCAACTTAGTCCTTCTGTGAATGGTGTTAAACGGATTAACTCACAGAAGGACTAAATTGACTAATGGTAGAATAATTGAGGGACCAATTCTGTCCAAATTAGAAAGTACGGATCACATTGCATATGTGACACTAATTGAGGGCTAAAAGTGCGATTTCCTCAAAATTATATATATAACTAATGTAAAATTTATTTAGGGGAAATCGCACTTTTGGTCCCCTAATTAAGTGCCCCATATGCAATGTGATCCTCAGTTCCAATTTCGACAGAATTGGTCCCTCAATTATTTCACCGTTAGTCAACTTAGTCCTTCTGTGAATGGTGTTAAACAGATTAACTCACAAAAGACTAAAACTAACCAATAATTGAGGGACCGAAATGGGGATACAATTTGTGCCAAATGGGAAGTGAGGATCACATTGCATTTTGGGCACTAATTGGGGACCAAAAGTGCGATTTTCCCTAAACCAATTCCTTAGCCAATCAACTTCTTTGGATGTCAAAGCCAACACAAGGAAATTTAGATGCCGTAAGTTGAAAAAGCAACTTTGCCTTTAGAAATCCATAAACAACACCTCCTTCCAAGCAGAAATATCCATCTACTAATTGAGGAACAAGTTTCATGATTAAGACATTCAACTGGCAATTAGAATATCTTTTCCCAGGATGGAAATTTCTATTAAATATACTAAACCAAATTAATGGTTTTATTCAAGTATATCAAAATTTCTTTTAATCTTCTCCACTTAGCCAAACTGATATATGATGGTAGGTAGAATTTTTTAAATATTCTATTAATGAACTGGTGAAATAAAATATTCAATTGATCTATACCGGAACCCCTTTATAGTTCATAGTTCATAAATATATTTTATTTTTTGGCAAATTCATATAATCAAGATTTCAATTCATCATGGTTGAACCTCATTAACAGGGGGACTCCTTAAAATAAAAATTTCAACCTCTTCCATTGAGACAGTCATCAACTTTTGGGAGAATAAACCTCCCATTCGGAGAATCACCAAACTTTTGGAGGAGATAAACCGTTTTGATTTTAAGTTTACCTTTTCAATGTTTACTTCCTAAACTGAGAATTCACATCAATTCAATCCATTAAATATCATCCAACCGAAACATTCAACCAATAACGCGATACCTTACAATATAAAAAATTTGAATTCATTTATATTCTAAATTGACAGTGTGTGTAAGATATAGATCGGGCCATTAATCCAGACCGTTACGGCATTAAATTGAGTTATCGATGGCCCTCACGGCCTTAGAGTCATACTTTCATCGAAACGAACTACTATGGAGCAAGTGCGAACGAAGGCGATGATGATGGATTATGTGGATTACGATTAAGCGGAATCACCTACAATTTTATATAGATTGAGAAATATCAGGATATTATGTTGGGCACACGATATGATAACTTTATATGGCATAAAAATAATTTTTTACAGCTTGGACGTTTATTTAATTTATAAATTATATTAATTAAAACAGAATAAATTATATATTTAAGGTACTTTATTCTTGTATTGATTTATCTTTTTAACCATTACCTTTATATTTATTTTAGTTCCATTATGAAATATAACAATTTATATTCTAATTATTGATTTTCTTTGTCCCTTGATATCTTAGCGCTAGTATTACTTGGTTAGGATTTAGTTTATTAATATTTTTTAATTAATTTAATTACTATTATTATTATAAATTACATAGACTTATCCGTGCTTTAATCACAAAAGATTAGATTAATGACTAATTATATGTGTATGAAAAGCCAATGTCTAATCAATGCAAAAATTTTCCAAAATGCAATGTAAACTAATAATATAGAGAGTAGTTGAATGGAATTAATGAATTATAAAATCAGTGCAGTTCTATTAAACTTGAAACTCCTTGGGCAGTAGAGTGAGGCCAAACATATGAACATATACTGATCTCCGATGCCGTGAGTTCACTATGCCTCCACTTGTCAGAGTACTTTGCTCGAGCTTGAATAATCATAAGAGTATCTATATTACCCCCATCTTGTGGTTAGATCACGCTTAAAAAATCCATTCAACTCCCACTCAGCTGGAATCACGGACTACAAAATACTTCCCCTTTCAACCCTTGTGTGGGTCGAATGGGATCTTTTAAATAATCAAATTAATGTTAGCATTTTTCCCCATCCCCTAAAATCCAAATCCTTTCAACTTCAAATTCATACCCAATCCGAATAAACCATCATTCTACAATTATTTTTGTAATTGGATAGGTGTCAAGAGTAAGATCGTGCCAACCTATATGGTTCGCAATCATTTGTGTCTTTATTCATCGACGATTATCTTGGTTTATTCGATAGATAAGGAAGAACATGTTGGACATCTTCGGGCGGAACTTCAAATCTTGCGGGAAAAGCAGTTGTACGCCAAGTTTTCTAAGTGCGAGTTTTGGAAAGACAGTGTGACGTTTCTAGGTCACGTGATTGATGGAAGAGAAATTTCTTTGGATCCAGATAAGATACGAGCAAGTAATTATGAACCTACATCCCCGTGACGGAAGTAAGAAGTTTTCTTGGAGCGGGTTATTACAGAGGGTTTGTGTTGGATTTCGCCAAGGTGGCTCAACCGTAGACTAACTTGTAAAAGGAAGTGCCTTCGTATGGAATCAAGCTTGTGAGTTAGCATTCGGGATTTGAAAGAGAGGCTCACTACTTCACTAGTTTTAATTTTGCCATCGGGGACGAGGGTTTTGAATGTACAGTGATGCTTCTAAGAAAGGTTAGGTTGTGTCCTGATGCAAAATGGAAGTGTAATTGCTTATGCTTCACGAGCGCTTAAGGTTCACGAAGGAAATTACCCCACTCATGATTTGGAGCTGGCCGCTGTGGTTTTTTCCTTGAAGATTGGACTACTTTATGGGGTGCGTGAAAAGATTTACACGGATCATAAGAGTCTCAAATACATCTCACTCAAAAGGATCTCAACATGCGACAACAAGATGGTTGGAGCTCATCAAAGATATGAAAATGAAATTCAATATCACAAGGGAAAGGCTAATGATGCGGACCCTTAATCGAAGTCGAACATACCGCTAGTTATTTTGAGTAGGGCGGATAACCTTTGTAAGGAACTCCACGAACCTTGAATGGTTGAACAGGGAGGTGTCGAACAGAAGTTCGTGCTATAACTTGAGATGTATCCTAAGCATTTCTGGGTGAATTAATGAAGAAGCAAACAGAAAGCATACTTAATGAAGTAAGATGACCAGCAAAGGAAAGGGCGACGTTTGATTCCTAACGATGGGGGTGGTTGAGAGCAAATGCCGCTAGCATCCGCTCCATGTATCTGAGAGCGACAATTTTAGAGAGGGTCTACACACTTACCGGTCACCCGAAGGGGACAAGTTAACACAAGGATGTTAAAGGGCCTTTTGGCCACACATCGAAGAAAAGGATAGTTTTGGGGAAGTGCCTCAATTGCGCAAAAGGTTAAAGTAGAACGTTCAAAATTAAGGGGTTGGTCAACCTTTGGAAGTGCCACAAAGAAAAGGGACCTATATCAGATTTTGTGGAGGTTTTCTACAACCCTTCGGCAAGGACAAAAATGGAGTTAGTGATCGCTTACAAGACTGGCTCGCCTATCGCAAGAAAGACTTGGACAAAGACACCAAATGCTCAACTATGGTTACTCAAGTAAGTATCATGATTCGGAGGGAATTGTCTCGTAAGTCCAAAGATATTGTCTCAATTTGGAATCATTCAAGCAGCCCTTGGAACAAGCAATCTTGTAACTGCTTCCACCCAGCCACCGATGGGCAAACGAAAGCAAAACAAACAATTGAGGATATGTTGAGGCTTATGCAGATTCAAGGGTCATGGTGAAATCATCTGGATTGTCGAGTTCTCTTACAACAACATTACCAAGTCCATCATCGCATCGGCACCTAAAACTCTCTACTCAGAAATGTCCGGACGACTTGTGGGGGGAATCTGTCACATCCGATTGGGGGTGTTGGGACCGGGCAATACTTGATAGACAACATTCAAAGTTAAACAATCCAAGAAGAGAAAGCAGCCTCAAAACGTCAAAGTCCTATGCTGATGTCAGAATACAAGCGGGATTTCGGTAGGATAAGGTGTGAAAAGTTATTCCCACCCCGGGGGATAACGTTGAAATGAAAGGATTGAGCTAAGTATAGGCCCGTATAAATCCTGGAAAGGCATGAAGTTATGCTACCCGGGGGTTTGGCGTGCCTATGGAGTTAGAAAGGTGGCATAACGTGTTCATGTATCCAACTCAAAGATATGGTATACCGACCCATGTTTACACCAGAAGGAGACAATAAATAAGATTTCTATAAGAAAAGACCGCTTCAGACCACCACTAGCAACTGTTAAGATGGAATTTGGGACACCATCATGTATTGAAAAACAACTTGGAGGCAAGAGTCAAACCAGGGCGGACACCCAGATGTTGAAGGTATCTGTTCCCCTCCGTGATATTGCTGCTGTCGCTTTGTTAGTTCGTAGTATAAGTAGGTGATGGTTTGTGGCTTCTTACTCTTAGTGGGATAAAGTTAGTTGGTGTACGGAATAGAGTTTGTGATTCCTCATCACTCCTTGTTTTGCCTCTTGATCAATCCTGGCAATTCGAAAGCTTCATTGCTTAATCCTGTTAACTTTGAGTTGACCAAAAAATTATTCTTGAACTCTGCACAATGTGTTCCTTCCACCGTTGTTTTCAATACCGTACCCCAAGGCTTCGGGGGACGAAAGCTTCTTTGAAGGAGAGGATGACCCCCAAAAATCCACATTTCAACCATGGCAGTTATTATAAAACCTAATCTCTTGGAACTATTCCTAAAAAATCCTGGATTTTAATACAAAAGACTAGTATTTGACTATCCAAACCCTTTAAGGAGTTGTACCTTTGCCTTTGAGAGATCCCTTGTTTCATTACACTTGCTAAAGCTAGAAGGGTATTCTGTCTTTCACCAAGATTAGTATTGAAACCTAACCACTAAGAAACTTTCTCATTCCATTCTACAATTCTTAGAAAATAATCTCTACCTCCTCTCTAAAAAGAAAGAGACCTTATTCTCCAAGCAAGTTGCATCTTGCAGATTCCAATTTTGCTTCCAAGATTCAACATTTCACCTATTTTAGCATTAGAGGGTAAACAAGTTATCAGTCTTTTTAGGTTTTCCACTAGTTGTCTTGTTCTTAAAGTAGGACTTTAGCATCTTTTGTTTGATCTTGAATTGTTTGAGATAACTTGGGGACTGTTTGTGGGTAAATGAAGTCTTTTGTCTACAAAAGTAACCATGGCTCTACAAAACTATTTTCTTACCTAATATGATTGATTCTCAAGTCTCATCTTTCCACTCCTTCTGCTAAAAATCAGCCAGCGAGGCTCGGATATGACTGTCTAGAATGTTTGAATATTTGGTAAAGGTTAACACCCCGTGTTACGCCCCCCTAAGACCAAGTAGAATAATAACTATGACCCATAAGAAAGAATAACTTATTTGATTAAATTGAAAATAGCCCACCAATACGGAACCCCCATCCCTAAAAACCCATTACCTCCTAGAATAAAACCCCATGGCATATAAATAGAGAACTAAAGGGGCATTTAATTCCACCACAATAATCCCCAACCCCCACCCAGAGAGCTCCAAGAATTCCCCTAGGAGAAATCAAGAAATCAAGAAAGCTTAAAGAAAGAATCCTTCATAGCCAAGGAATTAATTAAGGCTAAGAGGTAACCCATGTCTCAACAAAACCTATTTTCATAGTTATGATTCCCCTTAGGGTTTCCCCATATTGTGCGAGATTAGGATATTATATTGATGTTGATTGATGATCCATGGGGATCTTGATAATCTTGATATTGGAGTTCTTGATAATTTCTTGATGATTATTGATTGAATTGGTGTTCTGATGATGATTCTTGATGTTAATGTCCTTGATGATATGTTTTTTTAACAATTTGCAATTAGAAGACGAATGTATTCTGTAACATATAAAGATAAACCTAGGGGTTGTATCGTATGATATTATCGGGGGTATCGGTGGGAATCACATGATTGGACGATTATTTTAGAAAACATGATAGATAAGTGTCACGTTCTCGATTGACCGTTAATGTCCTACTGTTGCGTTAATTAAGTTGTAAAGGTCGAAGCAATGTTTCGGGTCCACCATCGGTCCAAGACAAAAAAGTTGGAAAGGATCAGGGGGTGTGGGGGACCCCACACCTACCCACGCGTGACACTGTTCCCAGCGGGCACAGGCGGGCAGCTGCCCACCGCAACCCGCGCCAGAGACCAGGTTTCCTGCGGCGCCGCGGTGACC
>VALG01008086.1:0-14211 GCA_009835305.1 Ipomoea purpurea | reverse complement strand
GTAGCGATACCGCCGGTCATGTCCTAGAAGCGGGGCGTGACAGTTAGACTATTCATTAATACATACGTGCGTGCAGTAAATTCTTAAATGCATTGTGTGTTGGTTTATGTATAGCAGCTTTGGTCCATGGTAAATGCCAAAGTCTTTTACATGCGTTGATTAATGGCCAAAATTTTTTTTCAGTCTTTTGGGGGATTCAATCCTAAGCGGATTCAATATATTCAAAGACTTCTACCATTTCACCAGTGGGCTCATCCATTTATCCCTTGTATACCAAAAATATATGTTCCTTACCAACTGATCACAAATCTAAAAGAAAACAATATGCCTGCATTTTTAATTGTTTATATGTGTTAGACTATTCATTAATACTTTACGTGCGTGCAGTAAATTCTTAATATACGTTGATTACATTTTCAACTATTCATTAATACTTTACGTGCGTGCAGTAAATTCTTAATATACGTTGATTACATTTTCAATGTGCGTTGGTTTATGTATAGCAACTTTGGTCCGTGGTAAATGCCAAGTCGATCTTTACATGCGTTGCTTAACGGCCAAATTTTTTTTAAAATCTTTTGGGGGATTCAATCTTAGGCAGATTTCGATATATTCAAAGACTTCTACCATTTCGCCAATGAGCTCATCCATTTATTCCTTGTATACCGAAATATATGTTCCCTACCAACTGATCACAAATCTAAAAGAAAATAATATGCCTATATTTAATTGTTTATATGCGTTAGACTATTCATTAAAACTTTACGTGCGTGCAGTAAATTCTTAATATGCATTGATTACACTTTCAATGTGCACTACACTAAGGCTTAATATGCGTAATACGGAAACATAATGTGTTGTTGATTTATGTATAAAAACTTTGGTCTGGGGTAAATGCCAAAGTCTTTACATGCGTTGATTAACGGCCAAAATCTTTACATGCGTTCATTTAATTGTTTATATGCGTTAGATTATTCATTCATTGTCTTTTAAACAAAATCATTAAAAATGAATTACTTCCATTTAAATTCATCCAAATTTATCTTAACCGTCGATTAATAAACAATGAATTCCGGTCATTTGAATTACGGTCACCTTGCGCGACATTAGAGCTTAATATGCGTAATCTGGACAAAGACAATATTTAACACTTTTTTTTCTTTATTTATTAGTTAACTTAGGATGCGTTAAATTATATATATATAATTATATAATATATTATATTATATATATATATATATATATATATATATATATATATATATATATATATCTTTCTGGAATTATTGGTCTGGGTTTAATGAGTATATATGTATTATGCAGTTGCATATATGTATAGTGCTTATAATGTGTATATATGTATTCTGCAGTACCGTATATATAGTGCTACTGTATGTATATATACGTATTAGAAATGCATCAATTGCTTCCGCCAACATGAAATAATTAATGCTTGTGCCACTGTATGCATCAATTGCTTCCGCCATATTAATGCTTGCAGATTAATTTGTATAATAATTAATTGTTAATTAATTATGTGTTAATTGTGTATGTAGATTAATTTTGACTCTTTATAGCCAACATGATTAGTTTGTATGGTGGTTTAGAACCTTGTCCTTTAAACTTGAGATTAGGGGTTCAATCTCTACCCATGTACATGAAGCAAATCATTTGGCTTACATATTAGTGATAATTATGTATGTGGATATTTTATGATATTATGTATTATATTATATCCACTTAACTTGGTATCTAATTATGATTAATTTGTTAGTCGCCAAAATTATAAAGTTTTAATAGATATCAAATTTAAATAAAAATTCAATTACCCATGATTATGTGATGCTTATAATGAGATAACATGATTTTATTTTCTATATTATTGGGTAAATTGAAGTTTAATAATTTTGAAATATTTAAGAGTCGCCCAAAGGTGATCAATTATTTCATAATTATAAACATAATAGTGTTTATTATATTTGATTGGGTTGTTCAGCATATCAAAAGATAGCAAACAAGTCCAGTCATAATATATTTAATAGCCAATTATATGAAATATTTTTGCATCGGATTATGTTTAAAGTTATATGTTGTTGGATCACCCAAAGGAGACCTTCAATGTACTTGATTGTTTATAATTATGTTGATTAAATCTGTTTGTCTGTTATGTATTGAAATATAATTAATGTTTGAGTATTTCATATTCATTGCAGCATCTAGTTGTGTTTCAATTCATTCGGCAAGCTGCGTCTATTGTTAAGTAATAATGGCTGAATTTTGCTGAGTGGCATGAACAAATCCAGTTTCACCTCGGTGTTTTGGATCTTGATCTAGCATCTTGAATGACAAGCCCGCTGCTATTAATGATAATAGCAGTGATGATGATTTTGCTTTCCATCAAGCATGGGAAAAATCGAATAAACTCAGCTTAATGCTTATGCGAATGACACTTGGAAACAACATTAAGTCCACAATTCCCAAATTGACCATGTGCCTTAAGATAATGCTTGAAACATGATGGCGAGCGAAAATTCACATTCCTGGAATGGCTGATAAGGCCCAACGCAGTCACTCTTTTATGAGTAAACTAACCAACATGAAATTTGATGGTTCGTGCTCCATGCATGATCATGTTACTGAGATGTTGAGCTTAGCAGCAAAATTAAAGTCCATGGAATGGACGTGAATGATACTTTTTCCTTGTACAATTTATTTTTAAACTCTTTGCCCTTGAGTATGGGACATTCCAAGTGAATTACAATTCCATTAAAGATAAGTGGAATGTGTTCGAATTGCATGAAATGCTAACTCAAGAGGAAACAAGCTTAAGAGCAAGGAATCCACTCAATCAATCTCATGGGTCAGTCAAGGGCTGGTAAAAAAGTTTGGAAAGAAGAATCAAAAGGGTAAGAAAGGACCAATGAAGATTAATGAGTCCTCTTCTCAAATCCACACAAAAGGAAACATAAAAATGACAAGTGTCATTTCTGTAAGAAATCTGGCATTTTCAAAAAGATTGCCTTAAGCGTAAGGCATGGTTCGAAAAGAAAGGTATACATTATATATCAGTATGTTTCGAATCAAATTTAACTGAAGTTCCCTATAATACTTGGTGGATAGATTCTGGTTCCACTACTCATGTTTCGAATACTATGCAGGGATTCCTTATGACCCAAACCATAAAGCCAAATGAAAAATTTGTGTTCATGGGGGAATCGTGTCAAAGCTCCAGTAGAAGCCATTGGAACTTACCGTTTAATTTTAGATACTGGAAATCATTTTGGATTTGTTTGAAACTCTTTATGTTCTTCAGTTTCTAGGAATTTAATTTCCTTGTCAAAACTGGATTATTATGGTTTTTCCTTTAAATTTGGAAATGGATGTTTTAGTTTATTCAAACAAAATCATTTTATTGGTTCTGGTATTCTTTCCGATGGCTTGTACAAACTAAAGCTTGACAATCTTTTTGCTGAAAACTCTATTAACCCTGCATCATTGTATTGGAACTCTAAACGAAGTTTAGTGGATGAAAGATCAGCTTACTTGTGGCATAAACGTTTGGGTCACATATCTAAGGAAAGGATTCAAAGACTTGTAAAGAATAAATCCTTCCCGAATTAGATTTTTACTTGATCTAGGTATTTGTGTGGACTGATTAAAGGAAAAACATTCAAACCACACAAATAAGAATGCAGCCACAAGAAGCACACAGCTCCTTGAAATTATACACACTGATATATGTGGACCTTTTGATGTCCCAACCTTCGGAAAGGAAAAATATTTCATCACATTTATTGATGATTTTTCACGTTATGGTTATGTCTATTTGTTGCATGAAAAGTCTCAATCAATAAACGCATTAGAGGTATTTGTGGATGAGGTTGAAAAGACAATTGGACAAAAAGGTGAAAATTATAAGATCCGATTAGGGGTGGTGAATATTATGGAAGGTATACTGAAAATGGACAATGCCCAGGTCCATTTGCTAAGTTTCTTGAAAAACGTGGCATTTGTGCTCAATACACAATGCCCGGTACGCCACAACAAAATGGCGTTGCAGAAAGGCGTAATCGTACATTGATGGAAATGGTTAGGAGTATGCTGAGTTATTCTTCTTTACCCTTATCATTTGTGGACATATGCTTTAAAAACCGCTGCCTATTTATTAAACAGGGTTCCTAGTAAGGCAGTTTCAAAAACACCATTTGAACTTGTGGACAGGAAGGAAACCTGGTTTAAGGCACCTTCATGTTTGGGGATGCCCAGCGGAGATACGCATTTATAATCCACATGAAAAGAAACTGGACTCAAGAACAACTAGTGGGTTTTTCATTGGTTATCCAGATAAATCTAAAGGGTATAGATTCACTGTCCTAGCCATACTACTAGAATTGTTGAGACTGGAAATGCCAAGTTCATTGAGAATGTTAACCTAAGTGAGAGGTTGAACCACGAAAAGTGGAACTTAAAGAAGTTACAGTGCCAAGATTCTCTGATATCTTCTTCTCAAATTGTTGTTCCTGTGCGAAAAATTACTCTACCTAGAGTTACTAATATTGCTCATCCTGCAACGGTTGAACAATTTAGTCACTTGCCTGAACAACAAATTAATGATCAAGAGATTAATGATCAACCACTCCATGATGAAGTTGACAATGAACCCACAAATGATATTCTACAGGACGTAGCATTAAGAAAGATCTCAAAGACAAAGGAGGATTTCCGCTCAATATCTTATGATTATTGTTTATCTTCAAGAATCATCATATTGACATTGGGTATTGATGAAGATCCAGTTTCATTTTCACATTCCTATAATAGTCCTAATTCTGCTAAATGGGTCGAAAGCCATGAAAAGATGGAGTTAAAATCAATGGGAACATAATGAAAGTATGGGATCTTGTGAATAGAAAAAAGTGCCTAATGGTTGTAGCCAGGTTGGCTGTAAATGGGTTTTTAAGACCCAAACACGATCAAATGGCAATGTCGGAACTATACAAGGCCAGACTTGTTGCCAAAGGTTATTACTCAAAAGGGGATGGTAGTTGATTTTAAATCGAAACATTTTCACCCTGTTTCGAAGAAAGATTCATTTAGGAATAATTTATGGCATTAGTAGCTCATTCATGACTTAGAGTACAACAACATGGATGTGAAAACCGCCTTTTCTTGAATGGAAAATTTTGGAAGAAGAAATTTTACATGAACCAACCTGAGGGTTTTTCATTTTTTTTAAGAAAGAACCACATCGGTTGTAAACTTTAACAGATCGATATTATGGGACTTAGACAAGGCTCCCGACAATGGTATCTTAAGTTTAATGATACTGTAAACGACCTTTGGATTTAAGGAAAACACGTTGATCAGTGTATTTATATCTGAAGTCAGTGGGAGCAAGTTTATATTTTTTGATTCTATATGTCGATGACATTTTGCTTGCTACTAATGATCTTGGTTTAATGCATGAGACAAAGCAATTTTCTTCTAAGCACTTTGAAATGAAGGATATGGGGAAGGCATCCTTTGTTATTGGAATTGAAATATTTCGTAATAGATCACAAGGAGTGTTAGGATTGTCTCAGAGAACATATATTTAACCAAGTCTTAGAAAGATTTTAGAATGGAAAAATGCTCTGCATCAGTTGCCTCCATTTTCAAAGGGAGGATAGTTCAGCACTTATGCCCAATGCCCTAAGATGAATTGGAGCGTAAAAGAAATTGGAATAATATTCCTTATGCATCTGTCGTTGGGAGTTTTGATGTATGTCAAACATGTACCCGACCAGACATTAGCTAATTGCTGTTGGATGCTTGGTCGGTTTATCAAAGTAATCCTGGTTATGGCATCACTGGAAGGCTGCAAAGAAGGTATTTAAGGTAACTTGCAAAGGTACAAGGAGCACATTGGCTCACTTATAAGCATCTTGATCACCTGAGGGTGATAGGATACACAGGATTCAGATTTTGCCGGGTGTTTGGAACAAGGAAGTCCACATTTGGTTATCTATTCCTTTTAAGCCGAGGGAGCTATTCTTGGAAAAGTGCGAAGCAGACTGTCATTGCTGCATCCACTATGGAAGCTGGAGTTTGTGGCATGTTTTATGCCACAAATCATGGATTTATGGCTGCGAAATTTATTCGGGACTTGGAAATTGTCGGACCAGTATTGCCAAAGTCTGAAAATTTATTTGATAATTCCGCAGCAGTCTTCTTTTCTAAAAAAACGACAAGTAATACTTAAGTTGTGTTTAAATCATATTTATCTGAAGTATCTTGCCGTTAAAGAAGATGTTCGGGGAACGAAGGGTATCAATGGAACACGTAAGCACTAGATTAATGATTGCAGACCCATTAACCAAAGCATTGCCAGCCGAAGGCATTTCGTGAGCATGGTTGAAAGAATGGGCGTTATTGGAAACTGTTAACATTAATGTTAAGATTGTGTTTTAAAATATTTGGATACTTTAGAGCTCAAATATAGTTTCGTTTCTGTATTAAAGTATCCTTGTTTAGTTTATGAATGTATACTATACATGAATGTTTTATTTATGTTAATATAAACAGGATTTGTCTTTGATAAAGACATTATCGTGGACCATTATGAAAAGTTCATTATTAAATCATATTGAGTTGAAATTTAATATTGTGATACATGGGAAAGGGACTGCGTTAAATTAGTGACGCTACCGCCATGATTTCTTATTAATTCTTAACTTAACGATGACTTTGTTCGACCAAGTATTAACTTGAAGGAATTAACTTATATATGCATATTAGTTTCAAGTTCATTATAAATTATGACTTATTGAGCCAAATGGGAGAATGTTAGAATATTTATATTATTATTATTATGGCTCATAATTAAAATATTTATTAATAATTTAATAATGAAGATTTAATTTTTTTTTCTGTGAATTGGTCAGTTAAGAAGATAAGAATGCAGTTTCAACTGCATATCATCAGGTTTACGGTTGATGGACGTTATTATTATATTTCATATATATATGATGACTTCTGGTCCTCTCCCCAACATTAAGAACTAAAACTCTTCCCATCAGAGAATTAGATTAAACAGTGTGAATGTTAAAGGTTTGGGAGGGGAGAAACCAAGTTTCTAACAAAAGCAACTACAGGAAAACAATGGAGCCAGGTATGTTCCAGAAAGCTATCCTACTGTATGTGAAAACATGTGTTCTGAAGATCTTATGTTTTAGAAATTACCTAACATATTTAACACTTTCTTTTTCTTTATTTATTAGTTAACTTAGGATGCGTTAAAAATTAGTCTAGTATGCGCGATTGCAAAACTTAAATTGCGTTTGTGATTATGAAATAATTTGCAGATAAAATAAAACCTACATGCTTTGAATTTAACATGCACGACATATCAATTTAAAATGCATTACTATGGGAACACAATGATCGTTGGTTTCTATATTAATAACAATAATTTACACTGTAATATATTATTATTTGTAAACGTAAATACACATTGAAAAAAAAAAAAACCAAACACAATCGTGTGTGCGTCTTTTCTAGTACTTTGAATACATTTCTTCTGGTTCCCGCAGCATCCGACATGCTGCTAGCCTGCCACAAGGCTCAACTCTCGAAAGATGTTTTGGTTGCGGCATGGGGAACTTGAAGCTGCTAATGACAAAAAGTTGTTACAGGTTTAGAATGTGTTGTTCTTGTAGTTAGTTACAATCACTACAAACTGGAGGGCGAGGGAGATGAAGAGGACATAGAAGATGAGAATAAAATAAGAGAGGGTTCTCCTGTACGTGCGAAAACGTGAGAGATAGTCATTTCAACAAAAACCTAATGCTCAGTTGTGTGTTGTTCCTTCTAATTTATAGGGTGAATAACTTGGTCACGTCCACTGATTTGAGATTTCAATGTTGCGTGATTTACAGATACATTAGATTTTCAAGATTCCTTTAATGTGTGCGTTTTTTAAGGCATTGAATGACCATTCAATGTTATCCGTTTCCCCAACTACAAATGCCTTAAGCTTCATCTGACATCAAATATCTTTGAATATTACTTAAAGACTGATTGGTAGAAAAGAGTTAATGTGCTTTGCTTTGCCCTTTTACATGCTGCGAGCTACAAGAACAATATGCGTGTAAATATACATTTAATTAGATGGCATGAAATAATAGATTTAAAAGCCAAAAGTTTAAAGTGCGTCTTGAAGACCAATTAAAGTGCGCGAAATATCACTTTAAGATGCGTTAGTTTAATCCTAATGTGCATATTCAACTACCAAATGCGATTGCATTGTTCACGTATCATCCATGCATCTTTTAAAACTTTACCTACGCACATAATAGATTAAAAATACAATATATTTAATGTGCACTACATTAATGCGTAATACTTAACAACTGTGCTTTTTGTTTATGCATAAAAACTTTAATTATTTAACAAAAAATAAATAAAATAAACAAAGCAAAGCAAGTCTTTAGAGGGGGTTTGATCCTTGGAAAATTCAATATGATCAAAGACTTCTACCATTTTGCCAACAAGTTCATCTATTACTTTAATTATATAAAATATAAATATATTATAACAACTGAAAATTAAATAAAACAAAAAAAATTACATTTATTTAAAATGCGATACGAACGCTTAAGATGCTTAATACGGCAAGAAAATGTGTGTTGGTTTATGTATTAAAAGTTTAGTCCGTGGAAAATACAAAAAAAAAAAAAAAAAAAAAAAAAAAAAAAAAAAAAGCTTAACATGTGCAATACAGTAACATAATTAACATTATAAAATACGTAAGTCTGAGTGTTTTTTCTGGAGATATTAATATGCGTAGAATTTGGTTTTAATGTTGCGTTGATTGAATTTTGTCTAACGGTACTCGGATTTGCTAGTTTATTTAAAACATAAAAAACAACCAATTAACCAAAAATGAATAAAAATGCAAAAGGATTTATTATTTACATTGCAATAATTTACACTTTGAACTACTGCTGCTACAAATATAATAATAGTAATAATAATAACAACAACAATATTAATAATAAAGGAACATCCCACTTATATCAGAAACAACATCAACCAACAAACACAATGAAGAAGACATGAGAGCTTATTTTTAATAACAGAAAGAAAAGAAAAAAAAAACTCAGGCAAACGACAGGATCCATCTATACTTTTGAAGATATTTCTTTTGGATAAGCCTCATTAAGGTACCAAAAGATATATCTCCAAAAGGAGTAGAGGATCATGCCGTATGTCTGGACTAAAACGACACATTCTAAATCTGAAAAGATCGACTTCTATGAAGCTAAAATCTAACCGATCCAATACATCCAAATCGGTTAGCATTTAGCTCCACAGAAGAAGATCTTTTCAAGCTTAGAATGTGCTATTTTAGATGAAAACATGTGTTCTACTCGAAGAACGTTGGCTTCGCTCATAGCTCCTGTACCTCCTCGTATAAACTTCCAGGGTTGTGGTATTGTATTTGATCCATGGGATGTTTAGAATGAGTTGTTATTGTTATCAACTACATTGACAAACAAGTAAAAGGAGGACGAGTATGATGAGGATATGTAAAACATCGTGATGAATGGTAAAAAAAAACGACGATGAATAAATGATGGTCTGTAAAACTCAAATTACACTGTTTCAATATATAATGTTGTTATGGTAATGTGATACTCCACTTTATAGGCGAATAACTTGAATGAGTCCATTTTTTTAAGCGGTTGAATGACAAGTGGATTGGTTATCCGACGCCTAATAAAACGCACCCATTGAAGATTTTGTTTCCTATTATGATAAAGGGTATTATTATTCAAATAAATTTTTATTTTTTTCCATTTTTAATTTATCTTTGATATATTGAAATTTTTCTTCCATTTTTAAATCCCTTTCCATTGTTATATTGCGTATGTATGTATTACTTAACATGTGTGTCAAGATAATTTAAAATGCGCACGTTAACACATTATTATGCGTGTCTTTCATACTTAATGTGCGTGAGATTGTATACTCCCTGACTTGACAAAAAAAAAATAAAGATAAAAAAAAACTTCAATGGGTACGTTTTTTTAAAGATTGAATGACCAGTCAACTTTAAAAGATTCCCATTATGGGAAATATAAAAGTTGCTGACATCGACATTGACTTGTCACTCATTTCCAAATTACCAAGTACATATCTAACGAACCTTATTGCTCTAATATGCGTACATTTACAATCACTATGCGTGTGCGTGTATGTATAACTTAAAATGTGTAGCAAGTATACTTTAAAATGCGTATATATTACATTTGAATGTGCGTTGGGAGATTTTTAAACGAATGTGCGTCAATTTATTCATTAATATGCGCATGTTGACACTTTATTATGCGTAATCATTCTTAGTGTGCATGAGACTATATATACTCACTGAGTTAGACCAAATAAAAAAATTAAAAAAAAAAAAAAACATCAATGAGTGCGTTTTTTTAAGTATTGAATGACCAGTCAACTTTAAAAGATTCTCATTATGGGAAATATAAAAATTGCTGACATCCAACCTGACTTGTCACTCATTTCCAATGCCAAGTACATATCTAACGGACCATTATTTCTCTAATATGCGTTTACATATGCATTTTAACATGTGTGTGCATGTATGTATAACTTAACATATATTGAGCAAAATAATTAAAATGCGTCTATTAATATTACAATTTGCTTTGGGGTACTCTTATAAAATGATATTTGTCAATTTATTCATTAATATGCACACATTTATACTTTTATTATTCTATGTATTTCAAACAAAATATGCATTATTGTATACTAAACTGACATAGACCTAATAAATTAAATAAATAAATAAATAAATAAATACTATACTATATTAATTATATATATAATATATATATATATATATATATATATATATATATATATATGTATGTAGTGGTGTATATATATATATAATATATATATATATATAATATATACTATATATATATATTATATATATATATATATTATATATCATATATATATATACTATATATATATATATATATTATATATATATATATATACTCTATATATATATATATATATATATATAATGGGTGCGTCTTTTTATAATTTGAATGACCAATTTCAATTTTAATAGATCCTTTTATTGAAAATGAAAAATTATGCTTGACAATGAAGACTAGACTGTCACTTATTATTAAAATGTAAATCTTAGAACATGTAACATGCACCCGTTCATAAAAGCCAGTAATAATGATGAACAGTATGTATTAAAGAATGGATAATCCATCACACCTTCAATCTCAACTCAAAATCAAGATGATTCTAACAAACAAAAAAAATGTTTTTGAAGAAAGTGAAACAGTCTAAGAAAGGCCCGAAAACCCCTTTCCCACAATACCCAAAGAACATCTATCATCACTGAAGAAAGGATCCTGAATTGATCCAACAATTCGAAAATTAACGATTCCAACCTTTATTGACACCTACCCTGATGAGAGTATTACTGGAATGATTCAGGCAGCGACACAGGCTCAAAAAGTCTCTTCAACACTTGGACAGATGGAGGCTCTTGCCCACCTAGCTATCATGAGGCTGATGAGGAGGAAGAAGTTGACTCTAAAAATGGACCATCTTGTGAAGATAGAAAGTAAAAGGTTAAGCTTGATTATTATGATGGACACACGTTTTCTTAATATTACGTTTTGATTCAATAAGTGTCCCACTGTTTTAATGTTTTATAATATGAAGTTTATAATGTTGAAGTGTCATTTTTCACGATGCGTTAAAAATTGCGTTGATTAAACCATTTAACTTGGGCATCATGTAAACCTTATGTGCTGTTAAAAAGGGAAGGCCAATATTGCCTATAGTAAACTCTTTATATGCGTTAGATTGTATAACATGCGTATTAATTTATAATGGCTTTAATAAACACTTGTGTACCAAAAAATAAAAAATAATATATGAGGTATATTAATATGTATATGTATATATTTAACAATGGCGGAACATTTAATGTTAATATTGCGTATCAAAATCAACAGGTATGCGAGTGCTTGTATATTAAAAACTTTACTGCATTATTAAATCATTAGCCAATGAAAGTTACATGCGGTTACACAACATCTAACATCCGTGACATTTAAAACTTAAAATGCGCCAAACTGCCCAAATACCAATACTTCTCCCCGTTCTTTATCAAAAAAAAAAAAAAAAAAAAAAAAACACCATCGTTTCATGACCTCTGAAGAGCTTTGTAAGTTTTCTTGGGGTTTTTCCAAAGATGTACATATACCCACTATCAGCAGCACCATAATTCATCCTCTTGGACTTTCTGTGGATTCTGCTTTGAATGGGCGGGGATACCACGTCTATCAAACTGAACCGTGGAATCTGTGGCAGAGAACATCCCAAAACTTCTAACAATCTCAAGTTGGATGTTCTCATTAAGGGATGTTTGATTTTAGGTTTAGAATATGTTGTTATTGACGTAAATTACAACGACAACAAAAGGAGAAGGAGGGCGAGTATGATGAGGAGGGTATACATTGTACAGAATGTACATAATACAACGATGAAGAACTAATGGTGGTTGTGGTAATTGTTTGAAAGACTCAATCGATGTATTACAACTTACGCTATATTGATGAGTGTTCCTCCCCTTATATAGGCGAATAACTAGGTTAAATTGAGTAATTTGACAAATTCAATGTTAACCGTTTCATAAAATAAAAAATATTTTTTTTTCCATTTTTAATTTTACCTATAATTGGTGTTGTATACAGTTATTGATATAATCAAATATTATCCTTCCAAATATCATAATATGTGCACCAAAAAATTATTTAAAATGCGTATGTTAATATTTCAATGTGCGTGAGAGATTTTTAACACTATATTACAATGTCCGTCTATGAAAAACTTAATGTGCGTGACCAAATGTATTAACATGCGTAAATGCACACACCATTGACGCTGCGCCAATACTTTAACAAACGTGCATGATTTTCATCTCTAACATGCGCACAAGAATAATTTAGTATGTGTAAGGTCATGTCTTAGTGTGCGAACAAACGATCAAAGACAATTTGCCTTATTGATTAGTAATACTCTGAATTTCTTTATTTGAATAAAAAAATTAAGTCTTGTGGTGGGGGAAAGTTCAATCCTAGGTGGAGTCAATAAGTTCAATCCTACCATTGCGCCATTGGGCTCATCCATCTACTTATTGTATCCACAAAACATATGTAACCTTTCAACTGATCACAAATTAAAAAGCGTGTGTTTAACGCACATTATGGGCCTTAATGTGTTTTATACACTAACTTAATGTGCGCCTCCAACCACATTAACATGTGTGTCGAGCCGCATGCGTGTGAATGCTCATTGTGCAGTTGTATATATTTTAACGAATATGCGTTAAGTTTAGTTCTTAATATGCGAACAATAATATTTTAACGTTTAATAATTTACATATGCAACACATTGTATTCTTATTGCATGCATTTAAAAGACCAAATCACGCAATCATTTACGGATTTTGCACCACTCACGTTAAAAAAAAAAAGGTATTAGTCCTACTGTGTGGATAATAAATAATAATAATAATAAATAATAATAAAATAATAATAATAATAAATATAATAATATATAATAAACAAATAATGCCGCATTTGATTTTTGTTTGTTTATTTAATGACTATCAGGTAAATAAACAAAAACAATATATAACAGCAAATGGCAAAGATTTATTTATTTTTGCAATTTAACAATATTGGGCTCCATATCATTGATCTTGCTACTACCACAAATATAATGAAAATGATAAAAACAATATCCCACTAACCATCTAAATCAACAGCAACCAGCACAACAATTCAAATCAAACCTCATGAGATATTCGTTGGATGTTGGTTGATTACAGGACTCCCAGACAATATCGACAGTATCCATCTTCACCCTTCTTGGATGATATCTTCTTTTTTGGTTAAGGCCTGCATTAACAGGGTACCAAATCATGATTATATCTCCAAACAAGGAGTAGATGGATCCTGCCGTTATTGGGTCTGGGCTAAAAAAAAATCACATTTCTCAAACGGGCGTGGGGAAAGGATATGAACTCAAATGAATGTAAACCCCAAACTAATCCAGAAGTGTTTAAATTTGCTCTCACTCAGTTTACATGCTAACTTAGTTGGGAGA
>VALG01008084.1:0-11488 GCA_009835305.1 Ipomoea purpurea | reverse complement strand
AACTAGCCTCTTGGAAGGCTAGCTCGTTAAGTATGGCGGTAGAAGAGTCCTGGTTCAATCCTCCTTATCCACTATCCGACCTATACCATGCAGTCTTTATCCCTACCGGTGAGTACTTGTAATGGCATAGACAAGATTTGCAGGAATTTCCTTTGGGGTCATGCAGAAGATACTAGAAAAATTCATACTGTCAATTGGGCCACCATTCTGCAAACCCAAAGATATGGGGGGCCTGGGGATCAGACTTTCAAGAGATTTCAATCTTGCGTTCATGACTAAGTTGGCCTGGCAAATGACTAACTGTGCTGACAAAATTTGGGGTGCAAGCTTTGAGAGAGAAGTACAAAAAACTCAGGATTTCTGACGGTTCCTCCCAAATCCACCGACTCCTGGGGGTGGAAAGGGATCCTTAAGGCCGTGACATCTTGAAAAAAGGCGTTTGTTGGAAAGTGGGCACCGGAGAGTCTTAAAACGTCTGGTATGATCGTTGGTGGGCTCAGCTCTCTGGCGATTTACCCGGCGTTACAGTTCCATCCTCCCTGCGCAACTTACATGTGAACAGCTTGATCAAAGACGACAATACATGGGACCTCGCGGAAGTGCAAAATATCTCCCAGACTGCATGATCAACACCATTCCTATTCCTATTGCTTTAACTGGGAACCCCCAAGATGCCTTATCATGACCTTACTCCGGAACGGGACTGTTTAACTTAAAATCAGTTTTTAATTTATTGCAGGTCACGAGAGCCCGAGAGGACCTTAGTTGGGTTTGGCACATCAAATGCACGGAGAAGTTAAGCTATTCATTTGGAAAATCACACAGAATGGGCTACTCACGAATTAGGAGAGAAGTCGTCGCGGGTTGACAGCCGACGGTGGCTGCCAGCGTTGTGTTGGAATGGACGAGACCTTGGATCACATCTTCAGAAGATGCGAATTCGCGGCGACTGTGGGCAAACTGCCAAGCTCCAGCCTCCTTCAACGCTACAGCAGTCGCGCCGTTATCCCTCTGGATCAAAGACAACTGTGGCATGGCGAATGACTCCACAAATCAGGGAAGTTGGCACATGATATTCCCCTACATGCTTTGGTCTATGGAAGGACAGGAATGACTCATTTTTAACAATCGTATGATGCAGGTTACAGAGACGGTGTTCCGTGCGAATATGGAGCAAGTGAAGCCGAGCAGTTCCTAGTTAAACATAGAAGAACTCATTCTTGGTCGACAACTTTGGATCAGCTGGGAACCCCCCACACACGGGTGGATAAAACTGAACACGGATGGAGCTAGAAAGGCGACGATTGATCTGGCCTCGGCAGGTGGCCTGTTGCTAGACCATGAGGGTGCCTGGATGATCGGTTCATATCCAAAATCGGCACCACCTCAAACTTCATGGCAGAATTATGGGGTCTCGTGAAGGCCTCAAAATGGCAACGAATCGGGATGTGCATCGGCTCATGGTGGAAGTCGACTCGGAAGCGGTTCTTCATGCGGTCTCGGGTGACAACGCCAGCCGTTCCGAAGCCAACACCATCATTGGCGATTGCAAAACCTTCATGAGTATGTTTGAGAGTTGTTGTATCACACACACGCTACGTGAAGGCAACCGGTGTGGATGCTCTGGCCAACTTGGGACAAGCTAGCAGCTGGGGGACAACCATCTTCGATCATCCGCCGGAGGAGATACAATCCATCCTGGACAGTGACGCTCAGGGCGTTGCTATTAGAAGAATTTACTAATCCTTTCTGGGACTCTTGAGTCCCTCTATCTTACCAAAAAAAACATTGTTTAAAAAAAAAGGATTTGGTCAAATAAAATTAGATTAATATCAAAATGGTCCTTTCGACTCATAATAGTTTTTCTCAATTTCGTCCTAATTCACTTTGGTGATTAATATAATCACAAACTTTGCATTTTGTTCAATTGTAGTCCTCCGTTTTAATTCGTCACAATTATTCGGGCGTTTTGTTAGGGGAGGAATTACGGCTGAGAAAGAATATGACATCCCATGGAGAGAATACTTTGAATAAAGTTGAGAATTTAAATTTCGTGGTGGATTTACAATAATAAAAATTTTAACTATGAATCATTTTAATTATACCTCGTTAGAACTAAGTGAGAACAAGAAAAATTTCAATTACACAATATGCGTAAACTTGAAATAGTGTATAGTAAATAATGAGATGATAATGTTTCACAAATGTAACAAAGGATATGTTGTTGGTAAAGAACATCCGACGCTTTTAGTAAATAATGGTGAGGTGAGGAAATAATCTTTCTGTATACATCTATTATTCTTTGATCAATGTAAATTCTTCTTCTTACAATCCTGGGTTATATCTAAAATGATTATCATTAAAGTTGCGAATGAAGTTGTGTGATTTTATGTAGATGGGTGATATAATTGCGATCAAAATTTCTACTTGCTCGTACGCTATTCTGTTAAATTTAAAGATTGTGTATAGTGAAGTTGATGGGTGATATATTGTGAACATGAAGATATGCATCAGATGATTGTTGCGCTTTGTTATTTGTCAATCTAACGGTAAATTAACGAATTTTTAGTAACGGCACTAATGGTGACAATCAAATGAAAGTCACGCATGTAATATGGCAAAGTTAAAAGAATATGTTAAATGTGAAAATGTCACAATAGTCAATGACTAAAAGTGAAATTGGCTCAAAATCAAGGATATAATATGACAAAATTAAAAGAATAAGACTAAATGTGGTAATGCCACAATAGTCAAGGACTAAAAGTGGAATTTATTTAAAGTCGAGGATGTAATATAAATAAATTAAAAGAATAGACTAAATGTGCCAATGTCATAATAGTCGAGGACTAAAAGTGGAAGTTGCTCTTTATATAATAAATAAACTGTATATTAATATGTATATAAAGTATAATTAATTGTATTAGTTAATATTTGTAATAAATGTCTATATAATAAATTTTATAATATAATGCTTTTTGAATGATGTAAATAAATATATATTTATATAAAAATGTATAACAAGTGTCATTTGCATAGTTGGTTTTAATAGTGTTAAATTAAGTGAAAGGTTAAGGGTTTAATTCTAGTATGGGGTTGGAAATTTCAACCCGCGTCAAATTGGTTGAAATTGAAAACTAGATACTACATTGACAGTTGGGAAACAATTGACGGGACCGAAAATGATCAACTCTATGTAGTACAATTCGATGATCAAATTGGTTGAAATTGAAAACTAGAGACTACATTGACAGTTGGGGGAAAGAATTGAGGGCCCAAAATGGGGATTAACTCTATAAAGTACTATATATATATATATACTTGCACCTCGTTGGTGTGTAATGTTCCTGCAAATCTGATAGAGAGCTGAGCTTGCACCTCGTTGTATTATTGTATGTTGTTAGGTGCAGAGATAATGTCTATCCCTTATGCACTCTCCGAGGGGAGACTCACTATGTCTAATGATTCTGGCGTAGTCATATTGCTACACTAGACTACTTTTGCAGAAATGCATCGACTCATCTCCAGAATCATTAGACATAGCCAGCCTCCTTCTGAAACTGCATAAGGGACTGGCAGTATCCCTACACCTAACAATAACATACAATACAAAACATTATTAGTTTGTAGAGTATTCGATACGATCTCATATTGCCTCTTTTAGGACTGGGGGACGAGGGGAGTCATCAAAATCTTTCTCACCGTACCCCCGAAAGCTAAAACGCCCCCGGTTCGGACTAGAAGAAATTATGGAACTTAGATATGAAAGAATTTTGCATGGAGGGCTATGAATGAAAAGGGTGTGAATTTAAGAAGGAAAAGCTGGGAAGGTGAAGAACAGATTTGACATGTTCTTTTAAGGTTGTTACAACACGCAGATAGTGTGCTGCATATATGCATGGAATATGCAAAAACAGAGTGAAATGGCATAGGAACCCCATTACCAAATACAGAATTATAAATAATACATATTTCTTTGTACATATATAGATTATCTGGAGCCATATAGGTATATATGTAGCAACCACAATCTCTAGATAAGTTCTTCACACAGTCCTGAAAAACACACTACCTATCCAATCCAATCCAAAATGACCAGAATTCGTTTTAGACTGATCAGATCAACCCTTTCTCTCACCAGCATTCCGGGGAAACTGACCGATGGTCATTCGCAACTCCTTCGGTTCTCGTGCTTTTTGCCACCCACCGTATGCGCCTGGAATGGGACCAGTGTAGACAAATCGCGAGCAATCATTGGAGGAGTAGCGTCCAGTGCTGCCCCGCAGCAACGACACCTATTTAGCGAAAGTGTGCACAGTGACAAGTGCGTCAACACGGAAAAAATCCGGCCGGTATTTTTGTGCTATGCAATTCCCTCGCTGATCCTGCCAATAAGCAAGCCTTCCTGCCCCAAAAAGCCTCACCCTGCTAGGTTGGCATCATACGATTACGGTTACTATCCATTGTGTTCCATGCAGTGGCTTAGTCCACAGTTGCACACGGTTATTTTGATGTCAAATTAGCACACCTAACACATGATGTCAAAAGAATACGCCAAATATCTATGCAATAAGGGAACTGACTCATAAGCCCTGCCTTTTTTACCCAAAACAGCTCCAGACTCTCCCTTCTCCCTTCGCAAGACTAAGAAAGAACGTTGAATACAAAAATGGAAGGAAAAAAAAAAAAAAAAAAAAAAAAAACAAAAAAGACTAACCAGCTGGGTGCAGTGGAGGCGCGTGAGCCGGGGTTGGGGAGTTCGAACCCCCTCTTCGAAATAGTAAGAAATAACCAATCGTGTGCCAGCAGCCATGCCCCCTTGAATTGGATCGGGGGGGTCCGGTGGCGAGTATGAGGATTAGTGGCTGATTAGTCAGGTACGGCGTTAAAGTGCCTGCCTATAGTTAGGGTCCCGCTGCTCAGGATCAGCTCATGGTGCTAAGCCAAAAAAAAAAAGGAAACAGACATCTATACTCATCATGTTCTATGTAAAGTAGGTTACATATCAAAGTATCAGTCAAGTGATTTCAAAAAATTAAAAAAAAAATTGAAGCTGAAGGTTATAGACTATATTTAATATAATTTAGCTTACTCATAAATTACTTTGTGTGAAAACTTCTTAGGCATCAACAGGCTAAGCTGCGAGAATGGTGAACTTTGTCAAGAAGGCGGGTTAGCACAAAAGCTCTGTTTTTTTGTTCAGATTGTAGGACCACCTAGAAAGCGAATGGCAACAACCTAATATAAAGTAATACAATTACCATAATTAACGATCAGTTACCATCTCAAAAAAGGTGAGTAACTATAGTAGCAATAAAACAAATGGGGATGGCATTCCTTTTTGAAACTTTCTTAATTTGTACACTATCAATCGGTTCTTTCGACATCCACTTATGGCCTTACATGATGAAGAAATCAAGGAGAAGTAGGAAGATTTGATCGAGCCTAGAGTTTCCACAAAATCAGAGATATAATTCATTTAAGGTTCAGATAACACCAAAATAGCAAAGGCAACAAAAGTATAGATTTTATTGTAGCCTGTAGAAAAGGCCCCTTTCCCCGATTCCCTCTGTGGGTCCAACCAAGGAGAACTTCTTACACCAATAACAAAAAGCATAAAATCGCCTATTAACGAAACTCAACATGATTACCAGACCAAAGATCCCGAAGACTAGTTTCCTCAAACGTTCTGTTAAGTACTGTGTGAAATTAACATAAGCAGCCGGAGCCGTAGGAACGGATATGGGGTGGGGATTTGCCGAGATGTGGGCGCGTAGCCACCTGTTGGGGAAATGGCTAAATGCAACATGCTATATTCAAAAGGAACTGGATGGGATGCGTGGTCGTGTGGCGGTTGAAGCTGCCGACAAGAATAAGGAGTCTCTTGCCCCGCGGCCAGCCAGAACGGAAACGATGCGTGTCAGGGGGTCAAGTGCATGGGGTGTTGCGGGTGGTGTATTAACTCGTGATACTTGATTAAAAGACCTGAGAAGGCGAGCACGAAGGCCTTGGGCACACATAACACAAACAAGATGGTAGTATAAAAGTTAAAGCCACATCGACGGCAGTGCTACAGGTTGAAGTCGGGTATGCAGTAATGCAAGCCCCCAGTAAATTAAGTGAAACCCCAGCTGTGGGGGGGTTAGCAGCGCGATGCAGAGAAAGACCCAGAAGCGCCCGGCGGAGTTGCGTGGAAAACGATGGGTCGCGCGAAGTGAGTTGGCCGAGAGATGTGCTTCGAGGAGGGAGAAAGGAGGGCAGAGGCGTGTGGTGCGAGATGAGCGGGCGATGCCGTGTGAAAGAGCGAGAACCGAAGAGCAGCAGGAGGGGGTGGCTGGCGCAACAAGAAGTAAGCGGCATAGTGCGAAGAGAAGTGCTTGAGCGCGCGAGACGTTATGGGATGGATTGCCTAGGACGGGTAACCAGGTGAAGAAAAACGGGGAACAGTAACAGTTCATCTCTGCCAGCAATGCCAATACGGGTCACACTAGACACTGATCAACTGTCCTATCGTGGTGGCACATTTTGAATGACATTGCGGGAGCAGGAGTATAGGGAGGAGCGGAGTTCCGAAGGGATGCAGAGGATCAGGCATGAGCACAGTTAAATCGTAAGTCAAGAGGAGACGAGGAGCCGCAGTATTTTCCAACGAATCGTACGATCATTTGAATCCCACGTAGTAGCCCAGAGCAGGAAGATATGTGTTGAAAGATAGAGTGAAATGATGAGAGGGATGGGGGAAAAATAAAAATTTGTACGAACTTAACAAAGAGAAGATGAAGAAGAAAACTAGCCGACAATCTGCGGTCGATGTTTCCCAACCCATCATTCGCCTCTCCCGCAACACAGGCAGCTTTCGTAACCGCAGGTATTACACAGTGTTGGCTAAATGAGAAGCAAGCCAAACGCCGACAATCCGCTTACGCCGTGCGACGCGTCCGTTCCGTACACGCAGTACCTCCCTCTCGTCGACTATCTGGAACAGCTTCGCCTTTCACACCAAAAAAAAAAAACAAAGAATTAATAAATTATATACGACAACAGAGTTGTTTAGTGCTATGAAGTTGCACACAGGTGGATTAGAAATAGCAAAGAGTAGAAGAAAAGTCGCCGAGCAAGAGAAGGAAGGAAAGGAGAAATGGGCTTCCGTGCTACGCGGGCGCTCGGACCAACGGCGAGAACGAAGCTTATGAGGTGAAAGGAGATGGGTAAGACTAGAAGATGTATGGGAGAGCGCCGATTTAATGCCAAGTAGCTTTCTGATGCTGCTTTCTTCTTCCGATTTGGGAATTTTGGTTTGAACACTAAAACACCGAGTAGAGTAGAGGAGCACAGCTTAGCTTTGCTTTGGAGCTTTGGGCTCCTGATATTTACGGGAAGCGCTTCTTCCTTGTGCTTCTCGTTATTTGGGGCTTTTTCGGGAGGAGTTGCTTTTTTTGGTTTTTTTTTTTTCTTTATTAAAATAATATATTTTTAATCATTTCTTTTTTTTTGCGTCCCATTTCCCATATTATTTTAACCTTGTAATGGAGGTTTTAATAAGGATAATGTATCTGTTGTATATTTTTTTATTAGCAAAAATGTTAGTGTAAAGACATTCAATAATAAATAAAGATAAAATCAGATCGGGTTGACATCCTTGACAAGATAAACTTATTTTAGTTATAATTAATTTAAACTATATCCCCCCGGTCTACTTATCTCAGGTGGATTCAACGTGAATCGATAATAGACATAAAACAATAAACGATGTTCGGGAATCAAGTGCAACAAGAAAGGAGCGTCAGGGAATATCTAAAAATGTTAATTGTTTCTTTGTGCTGGAGTTAGTGAACTTTTTGTAAGGTTATTTACGCAGGTGCGGCGGAGGGCGCGCGGAGCGTGGCGCTTAATTGACTGCTGTTCTCGCACATAGTTCGGATGGAGGGTTGTTGGGTATTGCTGCGCTGACGGGGGCTTGGTACGTCCATGTGAGGAAGCGGGTAGCACGAATTAGTCATTTTACATTATGAGTAAGTGTTACCTCGAAATGATCCGCGGGTGACTGATAGA
The DNA here is from genome assembly GCA_009835305.1 of Ipomoea purpurea. Lineage (NCBI taxonomy): Eukaryota > Viridiplantae > Streptophyta > Magnoliopsida > Solanales > Convolvulaceae > Ipomoea > Ipomoea purpurea. The sequence goes on along the minus strand of VALG01008084.1, from coordinate 3,439 downwards.
GAGAGCGCGACAACATTGGCATCTTGTCGGGACTTCAATTTTCAATCAATTAAGGTCGCCTTGAAGTTTGCAAGTACTTTTAACACAATGTGGGCGCGTTGGTCGGTCTGGTTTCGTATGTTGATCGTTGGTTGACTGGGTGGAAGTTTTTAAGGAGGCGTGGCGCCGTTGCAGTGCGACGCGAGGCGGAGAGCTTCGTATGCTACGTGCGGATGTTTTAAGTTGTGCCGGTTGCATTTCCGTGGGCGGCATGACCGGGGACAGGCCTGGTACATTTGGAGAGTCCGTTGGGCGAAAGCCCGAAGGTCCTACGTACCAGAATGGGCCTGGTCGTGCTTTCTTCATGCGTCCCTTGGGCGATTCAATGTAGTTGAGTTTGTTACGCAGATGGGAAGGAAGGAGCGACGTGTTTTCGAATTGGGCCAACTGTCATCCTGGAGGCCTCCATGTGCTCCGACGAGAGCTGGAAGTGCTTCTGGAGGATCGTCGGCGCAGCCGTAAAAAGAATAGTCAGAATAGCGCATCGAGGACCAGAATCGTGTCCAAAATTGCAAAGAAGACTTTAATTTGGAGTTGGAATTGAAGAGTCGAGGAGTCAATTTGTGGAGTTAGGCTGAATATTTCGAGGGTACCATTTTGGGTATTGACTGCTTCTTGTATGTCATTAGCTATAAGAAACTATTAGAAGCATAATTAGAGTCTAGACTGAGCCTTTGGTTCCTCCGGACTATTGTAGCTACATACTCGATTTAGTCTCAGAAGTAATTAAAAGTACCCAATTTACGTTCCTCTAATTTTAAAATTACTATCCCAATGTGAGTCCTCCTTACACAGGTGTCGTCTAGGGGTCCACCCGTGGTATTTTGAGTTGGAACGAAAGAAGTCAATTTGACTGGTCCAAAGACCCGGTTTTCTCCTGGGAGGTGACGCGCCTGGAGGCCCCTCAGGCGATCGAGCGCACGTACTATCAGAATTCAGAGGGACGCGCTATTGGTGATTTGGAGAAGGATCGGAGACTCCCTTGCTTGCTGACATATTGTTGATGTGCTGGGACGGGCGCCAGAGGGATCCGTTTCGGGGTTTTGTTACGCGATCGGCGAGTTGGCGCGGCGCGGCGCTCAAGGCAGTTAGAGTGCTGCGGCGGGTATGCCATAGTGGAACACTGCAATGGGCGTGGCTTCCGCGCCGGTGTGCCCGCTGTGGCGTCTTCGTCTGTTCGTCTGAACTTATTTCCAAATCATCGGTCCTCTCGGTGACGAATCATAGCCCCCGACTGGCGACGCTCACGTCTCGGGTGGTCTGTAGATTGGTGAATGAGCTGTTAGTCGGTCAGGGTGGGGGGGGCTTGGTACGGTGGCTGTGGAGGGGGCGTCCCGGAGTGTCGCTACACTGTGCCACTGAGACATGGTGGGGTTCGTGGGTAGCTTGTCTTGTGGACGGCTCAGCCTTGAAAGGCCCGGGGCGTGGTGATGGAGGCTGCTGAGGCCGATGGGTGGCAGTAGTTCTCTACTGTCGCTGCCGGCTGATGAGATTGCCGCGCGTGCGACTGGCTGGTTTTGCGTGCAACGTATGGTGTGCACGTGGTCAGTGTTAACGGAGCAAAATGGTTGCGCTGGGGTAGTCAATCTAAAATATGACAGTCGGGCTGTAGGGCGGCCCTCGGAGAAATACGGGTGTGGATAGATATGGCGCTGAATTCGTACAGAGAAGGCCGACATTTGTGACCCTATTTAAAAGTTTAGAGGATGCTACGGAATCGGTGTGTTAGTTTTTTAATACTGGTTTGGGACTCTAAATCTGGTAGCGTTATTAGTTCCGTAAGATAGTCAGTGAAGGTACTAAATTCTGTTTTTGGGTTTGATGCGGGGAACGTCCGGATGATTAACTGGGTGAGTGTATCTTGGTATCGTCGAGTAAAGGCCGGCGAGGTAGTAAAGAGAGACAGGAAAAGTAGAACAGGCGCTGTGATGTTATTTCTTATCTTTTTTTTGTTAGATGAGGGGCGCATGAGATCAAATTTGTTGATATTATCTCTTAAGTTAGTAGGGGATACGGTCGTCCTTGGAGCGCTGGAGTTTGTGGAGTAAAGGGTAGTCGGCGAAGTGTGCGTATGAGTATATGTCCTGTGTTTGGTATAGATGGCGTTGCTGATGGGTATTTTTGGAAGTATGAAATAGTTGTAGCGGGGGTTTTAACATTGTAGCTGGATTGGAGAGAACGGAAGTATTTGGTAGGAGGTTAGTCTGTGTCAGGGTTGAGCTGGTATAGTGTTTGGGTGTAATTTCTTTTTCTTCAAAGAAAGGTAAGTTGAAAAAGTTGCCGCTTGAATGTAGTCTTTTAAATTTAAGCATTGTGAGAGGTGCAAAACCAGTTAATGTCACCCGCGATGAAGCTGTTATGTGCGGTTGATAAATATGGTCTAACTGAAATCGAAACAAAGGGGGGGGTTAATAGTGAGTGACATGAAACCAACTGTTTCTCTAACCAAACGGGGGTCGGAATAAAGGAAAGACACACTGTGCGCGCGTAGGTAGTGCGTTATTTCAATGGAATCGGGTTGGGGGGTAACGATTGAGATCTTTTGGGTAAAGCCACGTCAAGTATTCCAAGCAGTTGCAGCACGAGTAGAAGTGACAATAAATGCGAGCTGGGGCGGGGGCTGCAAAGTGTGACGCAATAATGAGAAAGGGCTTCAATTTAGTAAAAAAAAAAACGAATCTCGTTTTAGTACTGGATGATCCCGTTAACTAGCGAGCATAGCTCTGATAATCATTGATAATCTTTCAATAGTTTAAAAATAAAAACTGCAATTTTTTATAATCACTTCGCGCTTACCTATTTGCGACTTTTAGCGTGAGGTTTACAAGACGTGTATTCATCCTACTGCATAGACCTGGTTCTTTTTGTCGCTGTTATTGCCGTTGTGTCGGGATGAGGCGGGAGAGGTGAGTCGATGAGGACTAGCTTAGAAGGAAGTATGCAAGGGAGGTGAATGGGGCTTGAGAGGTATTTGAGAATACAGAAGAGCGGGCGGGGGGTCGGATGTAGTGTGGGTGGGTTTTTGGGTGATTGAAGATGGTAGTTAATGGATAGGCTGAGGGGAAGTAGGGAGTGTGACGGAGGTGTGTATTTGACGAATATTAATAGTGATAAAGCCGTGTGGAGAAAGTATTTTTGAATAGAAGTAGGGTAGTGTGTGAGGGTGGTAGCAGAGGTAGAGGTAAGAGGAGGAGCTTAAAGCGGAGCGCGAGTGAGCGTGGGATTTATTGAACTTATCTTAAATTGATTTTAATTCTTAAAGTAAATTTTTGAAATAAGTGTTATTTTAATAATAATTGATTATGTTGTTATTGTAAACGTGTCATTGTGAGCTGATTTATTACTTTTAAGCAGAGTTTTTTGCTTCTTTATTCAAGATAAACAAAGAGTCAATATTAAG
>VALG01008083.1:0-11280 GCA_009835305.1 Ipomoea purpurea | reverse complement strand
TTACCGCCCCACAATCTCAAACAATAGCCAGCCCAACCAAAATTACCCAGAATTCACAATTAATTAGAAGGTACGCAACCACGCAGGAAACTTAGTCCCACGCCTCAAAAAGGAGTATTTCTCAGGATCAGCCGTTTGGGAGTCCCCAAAAGTCCCGAGTCGCGCATAGACAACTCTTACTGCAGTAACACGGAGAGCTGGAAAATTAATATACGCCATTACCATTTATTAGTACATCATTGACAAACATAGGCCAGCCCCACTGCTCACTTAGATAATGTAAGTTCTCGATTGCAAACTACGGATGACCATAGGTCCCCAACACTATGGCACTTGCCATGTACTCGCACGTTGTTTAGTTATTTGACTTCTCTTCTGAATTCACTTTGTTCTGCCTGTCTGCTTTATCCTTTCCCCCGAGATTGTACATTTTCAGAAGAGATGATGTATTACATTTTTTCCGTCAAGACTTGATAAGAATATCATCCTCATGATCACTGCATAGATGATCGACAAAAGTATTCGCCTTCTACAATGCACATTAACTGCAAGAATATGTTCCAATCTCCATGCAGAATTCCTTATCAAAGGACCAAACACGAAATATATTGGTTCCATCTCACAAATTCTGCATCAGAGTTTAGAAAGGATGAAAGTGAACTAGTTCATAATTCAGTCATAAAATTATATATGCAACAATATCAATTTACTAACATAGATATACTATATTCCCGCAAACTATCCTAAGTTAAAACTAGAAACATGGACTTTACAATACGAAAGTTGGCTCCTAGCCTCATCTTTTTGAAATCACCCAGCATTCCACTCTTAAGTTTCTCCAGTATAACGGAAAATTTATTTGACTTTCCTCCTGGTATAGGTTAAGCGATAACCTCATTGAGGGCCCGTTATAATAGGATTACGTGCTTTTGACACTCCACGGATGACCTCCATGCCTGTGGACACATAGAGCCAAAAATCACTTTTTTAAAGAAAGTAGGCTCCTAATTCTTAGAAATATATAGTAACTACTAAAGCAACTTAGAGATGAAAAAGATAGAAGATAGGAGGCCAGCTTTCTACTTATAAACACATACAGAGAAAAGTAAAAGTTGCAATCAATATAGTGGGTAACCTGCCAAAGGAACCATATATGCAGAAAGAAAATGGGAATCATCCATATTTATTAAAACTCTGTTTTTGAGCTACTATGTGGATCAACAGCAAAATGGATTTCATGCATTGGCGTTCCTCCTGCTTATGGTATATGGCCGCTGAGTTTCTGGGTTGACCGTCTTCTGCATGACTATTGTAGCAATATCCCTGAACTGACTTGAAAATTGTGACTCCCTCTCCTTCCCTGCAACTTGTAGCTCTCCTTTTTCCCAAAATCTGACAGAGAAAGAAATAATCCTTCATTCAAACGAATACCTTTAAAACTCCTCTCTTTCTTCATAACTCCATTCAGACAAACAGGGGGATGTGGTGTTTAGGCAGGAAACAAAAACTGTTCTACCAGGCACAACGCACAAATCACTAAAAATAACCCAATTTAATGTAGAATAAAAAACCAAATTAAATTATAACATCATTTTTGAATTCAATAGTTGTGCAATATTTTGCAGTCACTTTTAAGTTACTTAAGCAATCATCCTTGATTGTGTTATGTGTATAGCTTTGTTATTTGCAGCTCAATAATGAATTAATGATATGTAAATATCAAAGCAATTCATGCTTAAGGAACATCACTTCACTAACTTCCACAAATCAGGTTATTAGCAGAAACTTCCAGGAAATTTTTATTAATTAACTGAATTGTCAAAAATAAAAAAATAAAAAAAAAATCCTTGTAACCTCCAAACAAATTTTGGTCTGATCATCTGTCCCAAATGCTGCAATCAAATCTTTTGACTTGGCGAGAACCCCTTGGAGACATTGGAATACACAGTATGTGACTGTAAGACTTCGTCAATGTCCTTCTCCCTAATTTGAATTTTTAAAAAAAACATATTTCATGATATTTTATTGATGTGTATAGATAGATAGAGAGATAGACGTGGAGAGAAATGAAAGCTTACACGCGCTAGAGCGCCAAGAGAGGACTTTGTTCTTGTAGCACGCAATCTCGAAACGATTTCCATGCTTTTTGAGACGAACGACGGCGACGTTCGTCAGCCGTTTTTGCCCTATCGCTGCACCAGCGTCTTCGACATCTCTAGTCTCTCTCAGTCGCCGATCGATCAATGAGTTGCCGTTGTTTTCCCTTCAATTAATTTTTCTAGTCACTTCTTAGATGGGCTAAATCTATATATGGCCTCTGGGCCATGAGGCTTTGTTGTTGGCTTATAATATTGTTGACCCAAAATGGCATGGTTTTGTTCAACCCGCAAATTATGTTGTGGAAACGTGTTCACCACGCGCGTTTGAATTCCGCAAATTATGTTGTGCATCCGTATGCACCATGCATGATGCATACGGATGCAAAAACGACGTCGTTTTGGTTAAAAAAAACGCGCGTTCCACTTAAAAAAGAAATCAGATTCGATTTTCGGCAATAACATTTTTATATATTCATAAATTCATAACTATATATCTACAATGAATAAACGAACTAAATATCCACAATGAATGAACTAAATATCCATAAATTTATAACTATATATCCAAAAATTCATAACTATATATCCATAAATTAATAACTATATATCCACAGTGAATGAATGAAGTAAATATCTACAATGAATGAATTAAATATCCACAATGAATGAACTAAATATCCATAAGTTCATAACTATATATCCAGAAATTCATAACTATATATCCACAATGTTATTTGCACAATTTCTAAATTTTTAATGGTTCAATTATACACTTCAATGATGATTTAATTGCACAATCTTTAAAAGTTCAGCGGTCTATTTGATATTGTTTCTTTATTATAATAATAAAAAAATTACGGAGGGAAAGGGTTTAAACATCATAACACAGGTCCAAATTTTGACCCGATTCCAGCCGGATCTTTTTCTCTCCTCCTATGTTGGTAGACCTTGCTCTCTACTCCCTCTGCCTTCTTTTGCAACAACACAAACCCGAGAGCGCCTTTTTCAGAAATATTTAATGAGATGAATTCATCGAACAACCAAACCAGAGATTCCGTCGAAGAAAAATCCAGCAATGACGATAAAGCCTTCTTTGATATTTATGGGCCGCAGGTTTTGCACTTATTTCTCTTCAACACTGCTGCGTAGCTTTGTGGAATTTAATTTTTGTTGTAACTTTATATATATATATTTTTTGGGGTTTCAATCTTCAATCATATGATATCGAACTCGAAACATTGTTGGAATTAGCGAAACACCGCTTTTATTAAGTTTTCTTTTGGTGCACAGTAGGTGAAATTCATAGGTTTATGGTTTTAGTATGAATTACATTGGAGGTCTTTTGCATAAAGTGATCGTTAGCAGTAGTAACATGAGGAATTAAGATTGTTTGGAAATGGCTTGTGTAGTTTTTAGATTAAAAGTTTAGTGCTATGAAATTTTACAATTCTAATGAAGATTGGAAGGTGTATAAGAAGACAATAGCCATAGTGTTCCATATAGATAGTTTTTTTGCCGTAAAATGTTGTGCTTGAATGTTTAAGAGTTTTAAAGAATACTGGGAAGTGTTAAGTGTTAGATAGTAATTGGTCTTTTCTTTGTGAAAGTCCAAATATCAATAGTAGCTCATTCATTTCTTGAAGCGGGAAGGATTAATTACTGCTTAAACTGATAATATGATCCAAGGATCTCTTTATGCTGTTATGCAACAAGAGATATTCTGACTTTTCTAAACTAAATTTGTTCATGAACATGTTAGAGAATGTTTGATTGGTATTGTTTTGTCTAAATAAGTAGCATTGGTACTCAGTCCAGCTCTGTTATGCAGGCAAGAGCAGAAGTTGTTTTCAAGCAACCAGAAGCCAACTCAACATTGAATTTGCAAGTATGTTTTCACTTTTCATGGCCTTGCCAAAGCTTGAAATATGTTTTCCATTTCTTTTAGAACTTGAATTTAACTGGGTTTCATATGCTCACCTAGGATGTGCAAGGATTGGCCACCTGGGTGCTTGCTGAAGGATTCATGCCATCATGGGTTTTCATCAAAGTAATGAAACTGCATTGCTTCCCTTTAAGTATTGTTCCTTTGATATATGTCTACATGTATGCACATATGCATGTGCCAGCTTTTCTTTAAACATGCTTGAATCAGAATCATAATGAAAACATACTATGTTATTGTAAAAGGCTTGAGGAATGAGGTATTTTGTGAAGGATAGTACCAACTCTTTACAAGTTTTACTATGTTAATTGTAAAAGGCTAGATGTTCATGTGTTGGAATAAAGAATTTCTTTTTTTCTGTGTTCTTTGCAAAATTCAGTGTTTATATGGTACATAATATGTGAACTTGCTACTTGCCACTATTGCCTTTTCATATCTACAGAATATGCGGATAGCAGATATTAACTTTAGCGCATGGGGTATTTTGTAGTCTTAGCTCTACGTCTTAGTTGAACTCTAAGAAAAGAACAATGAAGTTTATATAGTTTTTGGGCAAAACATGGCTACAAATTTTCTGCAATAACCATCCTTTTCTTAATCATTGTTTAGTAGTAACTGCATGTTCCCATACCATGTAACTTTCCTTCTCCAATAAAACAGATTTGTAGAAGTTGCTAAGGGAGCAAAACATGCTTTCCGTGTATCTTGTATATGATAGGATTTGCACTCATAAAGTGAGATTTAATGCAGAAGATTTATGTACATGCATATTTTGTATATAATTAGTGTGTAGTACATATTCATATGAATTTGTTTTACAGTTAGTAGGTCAAGCCCATTATAATATATGAATATGCTTTAGCATATAGAAGTAAGAAGGTTAGGCTTGGTGTAGTGTGCAAATGCTATATGTTTATAGTTCCTTGTAAATTTGCTCACGAATGTGATATCGTTTCTAGAAATTAAAAGTTAGCTTATCTTCACCCTATCTTATTTTCACTCCCTGTAGAACAAGCCCTTGATTCTAAAGTGGTTATGCTGTATGTGCCTGGCCTTGATGCTGCACTTTACTTGTCCCAGTCTAAAGTTCTCAAAAGTTTTAAACAATGTGGTGGCATTCCAAGAGCAGTTTTAGCTCTCAGGTTGGTGGTCAATATAATAACTTGAGACAATATCTTGTAATTATTGCCAATATTATTTATGCATTGTTTTTGCTTTATGTTAGCTGTGTATCAGATGGAACGCAAACTATAGATGCACTTCTTACTTACAAAATGAAAAGAAAAAGGGATGTTGCTGAACAAACAATTGCTCAAACGTCTGAACAAGGTCTGCTTTATAAAATGATCATCCTTTTTTTCTTCCAAAGTTATTTGTTACATTTTATACCATGTTTCCCAATTTAGCATGAATACACATTTTAAACTATGCTGTGAGTAACTGAGGTCTGAGTATCAACATGAAAAAAATAAGAAAGTAGGGATGTTTGAAAGATGCTGTAGACATGCAGATAATAATTGCTTGTGGAAAAGGGATGTAACGGATGTTTCAGTAAGAGACATTTCTATATGCTAAAGTATGGAGAGCAACAAGAAGGCATTAAGTGAAAGAACCTGTACTTTATCAACATCATCTTTGTTTGGTTATTTGAGCAATTTTAACTAAATATGGTCCACAAATAACTGTGATAGATTCATGAAAAGTAATGTGATTGTTAGAATCCATTGTCTTGGCATGTTGAGCCTTTGGTGTATCAACTTATTGACATATGGCTTGTCAAGTTTCAAATTTTCATAGGTCTGGTATCATTATGTGAATTATATCGGTTGTTTTTTTATATTTTGCTGTGACTTAAAATCTTAAATAGTGCTACTGTGAATTTTTTTCTTGGTTCACCCTGATGTCTGACCATAGTTTTAGTTTGTTGACTTGAGTATACAGGTGTGTTTAATGTGTTTATATTTGTTAACTAAGAAACCAATGAGTATCGGGAGATCAATTCAGTGTCTGTGACCAACAATTAGAACATTTGGTCTGACGTTTTAAGTTTTAATTTACGAGGTTATTGGTTTGAACATTGAACTAATATTGATTGGTCATCTCCTCACTCACTGACCATCACAATTGTGCATTCTATAAATAAACAATGTGTTCGGGAAAGCAAAATCTGTTTTTTTTTTTTTTTTAATGTCTCACCAGACCTTTCACAAGGTACATGCTTTTTCATTCATGCAGGGCCTACAAATTCTGGCTCAGAGATTACAACTTTTCTTGACCTTAAGAAAAGCATACCATTCCCCATTACTTATTACACTCTTACTGCTAAGGAACTGGAAGATAATGGATACTGTTGTGACCATCCAGGTGCCAAGGATCTCTACATTGAATTCTTTGTAGAGTATTTCCATTGATTTTATTGAGTATTTAGTTCCTTACCCTTTTCTCTCAACAGAATATCTCTCAACACTTCCTGCTCCTTCAGGAACTCATCCATATGAGATATTAGCACTTGATTGTGAGATGGTAAATTACTGATCTAATTCATCAATGTTGTTGTCCTAACTCCTAAGCTTGCATTTTCTTCTTGAAATATGAGTATATGACTATACAACTATGGTTTTGCTTCTGTGTTTTGATGTTATCTTGTTGAGTCACTGCATCTGCACATATTTACACTTTTCTGATCCAGTCACGTTAAACCATTTGGAGCTAGTCACATCCCCAATCCTAATTCATCAAAATGCCAGCTAGAGGAAATATGCATTTTCTTAACAATGAGTTCTTACCAGTGAATGGTGCAAATCATAGCATGACCAATGAATAATACTGAGTAAAATTTATGGTTCAACCAGTTTAATAGTTGATTAGTTGGTTCATTGGTTCAACAATTGGTTTTTGAAATAGTATATTAAAATAGTTTTATAAAAATATGTATATACGGCACATAAAATGCACAAGTGATGTACCTTGAAATCTATTTCATAAACAGTACTAGTTGAGAGCAGAAAAAGTAAAATGCAAAAAAAAAAAAGAAAAAAAAAAGAAGAGAGATTGCTGATTGCTCATTCCAACTGTAGAAAACACTTGCCTAGGAGTATCCCATAATTTGTAATTATCTAATCTTGTAGGTAATTTCTTATGCATTTCCCTAGGGCCAGCCCATTCCATCAAACTCCTTATATCTATCTATTTCACATGGCAATCATCTTTTAGAGGATAGTTCTAGTGATATCTCACTGGAGTTGGTTGATTTTAAATTGCTAGTCACCCTTGACTCCATCGGAATTCGGAAATGTTTTTTTATCTCCTGGAATCTGGTAACTGTGGTTTCCCGTTGGAGAAGAGAAGCTATTCCAACAACGGGTAGGAGAAAGTTGTGAGGATTTGAGGATAAGCTATTCCAACATTGGTTTTTCTTTACTTCTCTGTTTCAGATTGCCTTTTTGGCCTTTTGCTTCTTCAAGGGTTATTATAATAATAATAATTATTATTATTAAATTCAATAAAGGAGTTAAGCTTCTGGTTTTCTGCTGGAATGGTTTTGAAAAGCCTGGACCGCTGCCACATTGTTTCTCCTGGTTATAGGCTCTCTAGTTTGGAAGAAGGCTTTGTACTATTAATTATTTTTCAAATGCTTGGCTAATAATAGTAATGAGTTAAACAAGCTTCATATTACTTTATAGTTTTTCTTTTCCCTTGTCTGGATCTTTTTTTCTTTTTTTTTGGTTGGGAGGTGGTAGGGTGTAGGGATACAATTTTCTTATTTATAGTCATCATCATTGAGAATATGATTCATCTTACTTTCGTTATTTATTTTTGTTTCTTTTAAATGTTTTACATGGCTAGTGTATTACAAATGAAGGATTTGAACTCACCAGAGTCACACTTGTAAATTTTCAAGGGCAGGTATTCACCATCCATGTCTTTACTTATCTTCCTATGTGAGGTACTTGTTCAGTATGGTAAATTGTTCATATTATTTAACTGTTTCTATGATGTGTATCCGTCTTTTAATCAACTCCATTGTATTCAGAGTTCCATACACTGATTATATTTTTCTTTATCCATTTTGAATGTTTTGTTTTGACTTTACATGTCTATGCGAATATCAAGTTTAAGGATTTGACTTGGTAATTTGTTAGGTGAATTTGAAAGACACGTTATTAGTTTAATAAAGTTGGAAGCCGTAATAATGTGTCTTATTTAAACTTCTAGATTAAAAACATTGGAACTTTTTTTTTTTTTGGTTGCTTCATGGAATGGACATTATTTTTACGGGAATAAAAAAAAAAAAAAACTAGAGCAGTTCCAATCTGGGATGGGAAGGGGTCTTCATCTTCCCATTTTTATTCTCTCTTGGGACTGGGGATTTTAAGCTTGACTTACATTGCTCAACATACATTCATTATATAAGAATCTGCTTAACTGCCTTATCTGCAAAGCTTGTGACTTTGACTTTTCATGCCTTCAACATCACATATCATATATAAGAAATTCGTGCTTATGCTATCTCGCAATTTGATGTGGCCCTTCATCTAGCTTATGTACTGGTATTTTTGCAATAATCCTGGACAAGTTTTTCTTATTCTCAAACATTTAGTTTATAACTTGAGTTTTTCTGATCAAGTGTAATTATTAAAAAAAAATGCAGTTGTATTAGATAAACTTGTTAACCACTTATGAGGATTATTGATTATAACAAATGGTATGTTCTGATGAAACTCTTTCTTTGGACCATTTTTTTTTATATAATCTCTTTATTGTCTGAGGATAATGAGGAAAGCCCCTGCTGAGCTTGTAGAGGTATATATTATCATGCATGGAAATTCCTAATCCCATAAATTAAATGTTAGGGCATTTGCTTGGGAACGAGATTCTGGACTTAACTGTTCACTCTAGAGATTGTTTTTTTTTGGAAATCAAACTCTAGAGATTGTTTGTATCTTAGATACATCTTTTTATTTTTTTAAATTTCTTTTAAATTTTTATAAACTGTTCTAATGGGACATCGAATGAAGTCTACACTTTTGCCACCTCTGCTTGGAAGTGAAGATGCATAACAATAAATGGAATTGATTATATTCTCCTCTTATTAGTACGTACAATTGTATTATAGCATGATGGCCATATTTTGGCAATTCTGATTTTTTTCTTTCAAGTACAGGCATCACGCCGGATGAGATGTGAATGTGTGATACCCACTCTTAAAGATATTCAGGTTTATTACAGTTATATCCAGGGCCTTCTGCTGTTAATCTTCTCATCATTTGGAAAGAAGCTCTTTACATCAATTGTGGATTCTCATACTAAGTCTGTGGATACTAATTCTCACCTTATATATTTCCTATGTTTACACTGTTGCACATTTTCTTCAGGAGGATTTTCTACACTGGTCTTTAAAAAAAACTGTTCTGATTGACACCTTAGAGGAATGATTGTCAGCTCTAAAGATCCATTACACAATTTGTGAGACACCCGCCCATACTGTATAACACCCAAAGGGGAAATCATTTCAAAACTGCACTCGGTCGTTCTAAGCATAGATTTCTTGGGATGCAGAAAAGATTCTGGAAATTGGGCATGATAAGCATTGAAAGACGCAAGAGCTGCAAATGGAGCTGGCCATACTAAAGATATCGGAACATGGTAAAGTTGTATCTTCTTCGTCTGTTGCAACACACAAAACTTCTGGCAATCAAAAATTCTCATAGTGTTGCAGGTTACTAATTATTACAATACTTTTGTAATATCAGATATAATACTGAGTATATATTAGTAATTTTGGAGTAACAAATTAGTCAAGAATTTCTGTTTTGCCTGCAATTGGCTTAAACTTGCCATTAATCTGTCTATTGTGATCCACTGTTGCAATAAATCGGGCGTTAACTCGCCGAGTCAGCTTTGCTAATTTTCATTAACTATATATATATACTATATATATATATATATTATATATTATTATAATACTATATATAAAATATAATAGAATCACCCACACAGTGCACAAATTATTTTTATTTTTATTAGTCCACACCGACTATGCGCCTAGCGCTTACTGCAAACCATGTATAATAGGGAAAATATTTTTATGGGCACCAAATAGCCTGATAGAGTTGATAATTGTAAATATGAAATCTCATTTGTTAGGAAGTGATGGAAATAGAATGGGTTTTGGTGGAATTAACTTTTTGAACATTTCGAAATTTCTTTATTTATTTTGAATTTCTGAAACTAGGACCTGATTTTATCGCCTCAACCACTCCTGCGAAAGAAACTCCTCACAGTTTTGAGCGACTCTGGGAAAACATCCTCCATAATTGATTAATATGTACATAGTGAAAAGATATTGCCTCAGAGTCATCCACTCAATTGCAGTATCATCTGATATGAAGCTCTTGCAAAAGCCAATAAAGAGGTAGGGGCGGAGGCTTGTTCTCCTGTTTTTAACAATAAGGTTAAGGATGTAGACTACGTTATTTTTAATAGCTAGCTAATTATATTGCTTTGTTGTCTTTGTAGGCGAGAAATGACAAGGTCCATTTATTTTGACCCAATTTTCAGAATTGCATTCCTACTTCAAGAAGGAAGCAGATGATGCTGAGAAGCTAAATAGAAAGTTAGCACAGATGATAGCAATGCTAACATGTGAGAAGAAGTCTTCGAACAGAAAAAACATAAATATGAGATAACACCTGAATTGAAGAACATTCTTAACGTAATGGATGTTAGGGTTAGAAGCCTCTATGCCAATCTACCTCCAAATGCCATGCTTGTTATTTGCACTGGTCATGGAGACACTGCAATAGTTCAAAGGTAAGTTCAAACACTGCAATGATTTATCTTATGAAGTCACGTTTGCTTAAATACGGAGATATTTTTTGAATGTGTGTTGTATTACCCAACCCAAAATATTCAATGGCCTGTTTGGTAAAATAGTTAGCCTATAGCCAATTTTTGCTTATTTGACCACTATTAGCTGTTTGACTTGGTTAACAAATCAATATGAGTTTTGATTAATTAGCTTTTTAACAACTTATTGCTCCAAAATGCTAAAATTCAAAAAGCTGTTCAAAGTAGCTTTTTGAGAAAGTCATCTTGTATGTAATCAGCTAAAGCTAATTTACCAAACGCTTTTCTACAATCCTGCTAATGCTATCAACTAGTCATAAAGTGATCATATGGTGTGTTTTCGTTGTTTGAAATGGTAGGTATGCGTGTTAATGAAGTTTGCTGATTTAT
>VALG01008082.1:0-10240 GCA_009835305.1 Ipomoea purpurea | reverse complement strand
TAGAAACTATCATAAGACTCATCATGTAACACTCTCAATCAAACGACTATCATACGATAAATCAAGAGGTCAATACAACGATAAGAACAATGGGGAATCATCAACAACACATGATAAACAATATTAATCAAGGCAACATCATACACATGAAGGATAATCATCAACACATGCTCATAAGCAATAGAAAGTCAAGGATCTCAATCATTGATATGTTCCAACCTTATGCCCTGTTCCAAACTTGTATCACCAGGGCCCACCATATTTCAGTTCCAAACCTTTACCCCTAGTGCCACCCTGTACACCAAGTCCAAACCTTTTTCCTCATGGAGCATTTGCTCCTCGCATGCATCGCCAGCTTGCCGCCGAACTCATAGACATTCGTAATGTCATTAATCATATAGTCTAATCACGTGATAGTATACCGCCAATCATTTGAGCAAAGCTCAGTATCAATACCACCAATCTCATGGTCACACATAGTCATTGTCATGGAGGATTGAGGTTCATCAATAGCCCAATCAAGTATCAACAAACGTGCACATCATGAGCACAAGATTATAACAAGGGATTCAATGGAAAGACTTCAATGAAAAGACATGAAGCGAACAATCAAGACAAGATACAATAATGATAGAATCCAATCAAAGATCACTATGATTGGCCAACACAAGTTGCTAATCTTCATTAAAGAATCAATGAAAAACACATACTAGTGTCAACAACATCAAACTAGCATGCACATCGATAGAATAAATCAATACGGCTCAAACGAACCTCAACGAATTCACATAAGTCCAACGAATCACAAGGTTGGACCTTAAGCACGATTCAAGACACATCAATCCTATCATAGATACTTAGGACACGTTCTAGACGTACGAAACATCAAATGAGACACACAATTGCTCAACAATTCAAACAAAACGGATGCCAAAGCGTCACGTACCAGTGGACGGAATGGTGGGTGGACAAACCACCCGCCACTCTCCCATAACAGGTACCAGCGGTGGAACCACGGGTGGACCTCCACCCGCGGCACCCCCGGCCGGTATCACAGCCACCACCCGTGGGTGAAACGGCGGGCAGACAGCCACCGCTGTTCTGCCCGCGGGTACTCCCGTACCCTCCAACAATTCCTTCGGGGAAAAAATCAACAACACCAAGTTCAAGATTAAAACACTCAAACCTCACATTCAACAAGAATGAACTTGAATACATGAATAGCACAAAAGAAAAGCATTTTTGAACCCTAGATCAAGCTCTAAACATACATAAACACAAGATTATGCATCAAACACTCATGAACATCAAGAATAGCAAGAAACCATATTATCAAGTAAAAAATAGTTTTGTAGCACATGGGTTACCTCTTGTAGCCTAAGATCACTCTCTTTCACCCTTTAAACCTCTTCTTGAAGCTCCTCTTCTACAAGGTCTTTCCAACACAACCAAAACCAACAAAAACTAACAACTTAGATAAAGACAGGTAGAATCTATGTAAAAACACTACCCAAGGCTAGGCTTACCTTTCCTAAGATCTTGGTGGTAAAAAGTTGTAGTCTTGGAAAGTTGATAGGATTTTGGGAAAGGCTTAGGTTGTCTTGGAGAAGGGGCTAGGATTCTGGAGAGAAGATGGAGGAATGGTCTTTTCTTGCCTAGTGTGGAAGTCAAGTGGTGTGTTAGGGAAAAATATCTTGGACAACAAGAAAGGGGGTGAAAAGACCAGCAGAAACCTCTCTTGACTATAAATTGTTAGAAGCGTTTTAAAGGCTAGGTACAAGGTATCAAGCTCAAGGTACAAGCCTTGATTCACTCAATTGACTAAGAAATCTAGCCAATTTTAGTCCTCCGACTATTGATTAAGGAATCAAGAGGGAATTACCAAGCAAGCTTTAGAATTAATTTATTCCGTTTGGAGATTTAAATTTCCGGGATGTCACACACATCATCATATCATAATAGGCACCAGACGAATAAACTTTGCCTGCTATAGCCACCAACATGAATCCTTTGAAAACCATCAACATCAGTTAACTCAATTAAGCATACTGGTATTGATCACTAGCATGCATCTCCTTCCTTCTAAGGAAAATCTGACCATTAAATTGTCCGGCCACTTGAGAGGAAGTTCCTTATCCCGTGTTTCAATGTCATCTATTAGCATAGTTTGGATACTTTGCAATAGTATCTTGACGGAGATAGTAGCTATTGAGCTATCCATTGCATTGAGAATACCATATTGCAAAACCAGATATGACGATACTGCATTTTTTATACGTTGGGATTGAGGAAGTTTATCCTTATTAATGCCCTAGCCTACAAATGAGAGACATTTGGTTGTCAAAGAATATCAAAAGCATTTTTTGAAAGAGAAACTAGAAAGCTAGTCTTGTTTTATAAAAGATGAAATAGTATGTTGCAATTAATCAATTGGGGCAGAATACTATACGTCTATGATAAGTACCATTATTTTCCAAACAGCAATAAATCCACTGTGAGGTCTACATGTGGATACGGTGATTCCTCATATCAAGCCTGTTGATATGGAGTTTCCCTTTTCAACTTTCCAGTATCCAACTTAGTTGATGGCAGGTTCAATTTTTTTGTTAAAACCCAAGGGAACTTTACAATGCTCGGCGAGGAAAAACTAACCATTGTCCATTTGACAGGAAACCACAACTCTCAATTATGTGGGATTGAGTACGTTAATCCATAATGTCTTGAAAATGAAAACATTTGGCTGTCAAACAATATCAAATGCATTTTTTTATATATATATAAAAAAAAGACCAGAAAACTAGTCATGTTTTCTAATATATCTTAAAGTACTGATTTTGTAAAGAAAGACAACATTGATAGAAAAGAAATACAAATTAAGAATGAAACAAGTTTTAGCTTCTAACCTTTTCAATCCATGTATCCTCCTCATTTGTTGAAACTGAGTTGGAAGAAGGACAAGGGAAGAATGACACCCTCAACGCAATTGACTCCAAGTCGTAACATAGAAAATTCTTTGCATCTGTTCCAAACAATTACAGGATCTTAAAGTACATTATTTTGTAAATGTATATTTAATACATAAATAATGTTATTTTAGTATATTTAACAGTACGAGCCTTTCTTGTTTGTAACAGATCTCCACATTCATCTTAACAAAAGAAAGAAATTTCAGTATATTATTCTTCAAGTTGCTGAAAACCTTTTCAATTTTGCTTCGACAAATTTCATATAATAGAATTGTGCCAATCTTTTCCTATACTCCTCTCCACTCATTGACAAGGAAAAAAAAAATTGCTAGGCAAATTATGATCATCTTCACAAAATTAAACCTTTAACTGCATTGTAGTAAACCATTTACCACTCCCCATTTAAGTGGTTTAGTTAACCCTCAAATTTTGCATTATAAAAGTGTTTAGTTAGCATTTTTTGGATAGGCATTATCCAATCACTTGTAAAACTTTTCAAACTCCCTAATACCTGTTTTATAGTGAAAAGAATGCATCAAACACATCATCATCTCAGAAACAAAGATGTTAGATAGAGGTGTTGGCAAATTGAATTTTTCAATTCATTTATCCTAACAGAAATAGTAATTAGTAGTTCAATAGTTCTGAAGTTAAAATAAAAAGCAATATCAGTATAATATTTTCTGTTAATTTTTTTTCATTCTTTGTTCGGGTACGTGTTCTTCTTTTGCATGTTCTGCAACCTCTGCTCTTTGAAGAATACAAAATTTTGCAGGTTGTGAAAGCAATTTCAAGAATACGGTAAAGAAATCACTTGAAGACTGACTAATCTTAAGAAATGGTTAGAAGATCACTGTAAAACCTTTCATTTTAATGCTTTACAGAATGTCTAAAATGGTATAAAATATAATCAATCTCATGAAGTTTTTAGAATTATAATAAGCCATTAATGATGAATAATGAAATCTTAACCAATATAATGAATTTAATTTTTGTATATGCAACTATATGTACTGTATTTGACATGCAAATAGAAATATAGGAGCAAGACACATGTAACCTAACACATACCATTTTCAACAGTTATTTAGAATGAAGCTGGCCGCCCAAAGTCATCTTACATAGACAATTTTGTATGTGTATTCTGTGAGTCATCATATTCGGGGCCAATGATTTTGATCTGTGAAAAATAATGCACAAAAAACAAATGAGATTAGAAAAAAGAAATACTAACTGATTTTGTAAAGAAATCAACATTGAATAGAGAAGAAATAAAAACAAACATGTTTTAGCTTCTAACCTCAACATCCTTGGATCTTCCTTTCTGTTTTAACTGCTTGGCAGAAGCGACAAGGGAAGACTTACACCCCTCCAACTCAATTGACTTTAGGGTGTAAATTTCTGCAAAACGCATTGGGATCTGTTCCAAACAATTACAGGATCTTAAGACTAAGTGACTGAGCCTCCGAAACTGATTACTGCTAAGTACCCACTACTTGAGTTCTTTAGCTTCAAGGAGTAAGAATCTTAATACAGGAAATCCTTCTTTAGATAGTGAGTTTCATACTGTTCCATGGAAGGCATTTGACAACTTGAGCACCGCAAGTAGGGGTAACTTGGCAATTACATTTAAATCCCTTTCAGAAATATTAGTCCCACTCAACTTCAACTTCTTCAGTCTAAAAGGAAACATAGCCATTTCTGGAAGGGATGCATTGCAACCAATGGAAACCGAAATGCTAAGCTTCTGAAGCCATTCAAATAGCCAAATTGATACAAAATAATAGGATTGCTGAAACATCCTCCAATGTGACTGGGCTCTATGTCACCTTTTAGGAAAATTTTCAGACTTTTTATCATAGGGAACTTGCTGTACACCTTTTGTCTGAAATGAATTGGTTTCACCTTTGACGAAAAGGAAGAAGATGAAAACGAGTAACTGTTTCATTGAAAAACAACTGGAGGACCAAAGGTCCTTTTATACAGAGGATACAAGAACGGAGAGAAGAAGCTAACTGCCAATAACGGCTAAACAGAAAAACAAACAAACTATTAAGAAGAGGAGGATGATAAGATGGTGACACGTAGCAGCCAGGTGTCAACATCCTATAGTCCTAAAAGCCCTCTCAAGCTGGATTGTACAAATCTAACAATCCAAGCTTGGAAATGTAATTCTGGAAAGAATTTGGACAATGTGCCTTAGTAAAAGTATCAGCTAGTTGATTTGTGGAAGATACATGGAATAGCTTGATAACTCCTCTGTTGAGCTTCTCTCTAATTAAGTGACAATCCAGTTCTATGTGTTTCTTACGTTCATGAAACACAGGGTTCTCTATAATAGCAATGGCAGACTGCTATCACAATACATAGCCACAGGAGTAGTCTGGTGTATCCCAAAGTCTGCAAGCAGAAAACATAGCCATTGGACTTCACATGTTGTGTTGCTAAGGCTCTATACTCAGCCTCTGATGATGATTTAGAAATGGTGGCTTGCTTTTTTGACTTCCATGAGACCAGTGCATCCCCTAGGAAAGTGCAAAAACCAGTAACAGATTCCTTGTGTCCAAGCAGGCCCCCAATCAGAATCTGTGAAAGCTTTCAGCTGTAAATCAGGGAGGAAGGAAAAAATAAGCCTTGGCCTGGAGCTGCTTTGATGTATCTCAATACTCTATGGACAGCTTGTAGATGAAGGTGAGTGGGACTGTCAAAGAACTGGGACAGCTATTGTGTGGCAAAGCTAATGTCTTGTCTTGTGAAAGTCAGATACAACAGCTTACCAACAAGCCTCCTGTACTGAGAATTGTCTGATAGAGGTTCTCCATTATTTCTGCTAATTGTCTGATAGTCAGATACAACAGTTACCAACAAGGGCATATTTCCTCTGACAAACAGCATACCTTTGCTTTGCTAGCCACTTCCAAGCCAAGAAAGTACTTCAAAACCCCTAAGTCTTTTATTTGAAGTTTGTATTCAACTGTCTTTTTACCTCTTGAATGGCCTCTAAGTCAGAACTAGTCACAACAATGTCATCCACATAGACTAGTAGTGCCACAAAAGAGCCTTCTCTCATTCTGGTAAACAAGGAGCTGTCAGCCATGGATTGCTTGAATCCCATACTGTGTAGAGCAATATTTAGCTTAGTATTCCATTGCCTACTGGCTTGTTTCAGCCCATATAATGACTTGTTTAACTTGTAGACCTTCCCATTATTTGTGCCTGGAAATCCAAGTGGTGGTTGCATATATACTTCTTCATTTAATCCCCATGTAAGAAAGCATTGTTGACATCCATTTGGTGGAGGTGCCAGTTCTTTGCTGCTGCTATGGCCAGGAGGGCTCTAATGGTGGTCATCTTGGCTACTGGACTGAAGGTATCTTAATAATCAACACCAAGTGTTTGAGTATACCCTTTTTTGCCACAAGTCCTTGCTTTATATCTTTCTATAGTGCCATCAGACTTGTATTTGATTTTGTAGACCCACTTGCAGCCAATTGGCCTTTTGGAAAGATGCAAATTAAATCCACTAATTCCCAAGTGTTATTTCTTTTCCAGTCCACTGATCTCTTCATTCATGGCTTTTGTCCAGCATTCATACTTTGCTGCCTCTTGGTAATTCTTTGGTTCAACTTGGCAAGAGATGTTCATACAAAGGATTGAAAATGTGGTGACAGTCTGTCATAACTGAGGACTTTGCACATGTCATGGGGAGATGTCTTTACAGATGCACTTTGACATACATAGTCTTATAAGTAATGTAGAGGTTGTTTCTTCCTGGTTGATCTTCTATTAACTTCTTGTTGGGGGATCTCAGAGGGAGGGATATGAGCCACATCATCAGACACCTGCTCATCATCAAATACCTGCTCATTTGTCCCACTCCATGAATGAGTCTGCTCAACATTCTGTTCATCAGAGGAATCACATCCAGAATTAAAGCTTGTCTGGATTCTACACTCAGTGGCTTGTCCCTGGGAGATTTCTGGAAACTCAATGGGAATGGTTCCATCAGTAGGAAGTATGATCTGAGGGGTTCTAGTCTCTGCATTATCAACATGCTGGAAAGGGAAGATGTCCTCACAAAAGATCACATCTCTTGATACAGACATTTCTTTGGATTTGAGATCATACACCTTGTAGCCCTTCACACCATTAGCATAGCCAAGAAAGATGCATTTCCTGGCCCTTGCATCCAATTTAGACTTAGGTCCTAGCTCAGTAGCATAGGCTAGGCATCCAAGAATCTTTAAGTGTTGGAACTGAGGTACTTTCTTCATTAGGACTTGGTAGGGAATCTTGTTGTTTAGGGCAGCTGATGGGAGCCTGTTTATTATGTAGGCAGCATGTAGAACACATTCCCCCCAAAACATCTCTGGAAGACTGGCCTGAAACCTAAGAGCCCTGGCAGTTGACAATACATGGCCATGCTTTCTCTCAACTCTACTGTTTTGTTGAGGAGTATAAGTGCATGATGTTTGGTGCACAATGCCCTTCTGTTGAAAGAAATCTGTCATGTTGAATTCCAACCCATTATCTGACCTGATACATTTGACAGAGGTCCCAAACTGATTTTCTACTAGGTTGCAAAATTCTTTAAGTAAACCTCTGGCCTCAGATTTCATCTTCATCAAATACACCCAAACTGCTCTACTGTGATCATCAAGGATTGTAAGGAAATAATGGTGCCCATGAATGGTAGCCACTTTGTAAGGACCCCATATATCAACATGTAGCAATTCAAAACAATTAGCAGACAAAGAAGTACTAGAAGGAAAAGGAAGCCTTTTTTGTTTGGCAAAGTGACAACTATCACAAACCAACTCTTTATTTGATTGAATGATGGGTTCTAACCCTTTTAACAACTGTATCTTTGAGTATGAGGCATGCCCTAGCCTTGCATGCCACAGGATACATTTATTATGAATCGAAATGGAATTTCATACAGACAAATGTTCAACTGGAAAGACTAGATAGTATATGCCATTTCTCAGCTCAGCCCTTCCAATCACCTTGCCATGGATAACATCCTGTATAACACATTTATCAGACTGCATTTCTATGACACATTTGGTGTTCTTAGCAAGAGCTCCTACTGAAATCAGATTATAATGGAAGCCAGCAACATAAAGCACATTATGCAAAATAAGCTCAGCAGACAGATGAACTGATCCAGTAAAGCTGATAGCAGCTTGTTGGCCATTTGGCAAATCAACATGTAAATTGTGAACTTCCTTTTGATCTCTTAATATTTCCAAATCAAAAATAATGTGATGAGTAGCACCACTATCCACAATCCAGTCATTCTTGTTGATTTTAACAGAGTTAAGAGAAGGAGGCATACCTTCATTCTGGAAACCAGTGGATAAAGTGTTGACTAGAGCCTTTGGGGCTTGATCAAAAGGTGAATTCAGGCTCTCACTGGTTGGCTTGGACTGCATGAACTCAAGAAACTTGGTAAAATCATCATGAGTGAATGACACCCCACTACTGTTAGTCTGCTGGTATGTTGATGAACCTTGTGTCTGATTTGCACTTGCATAGCCTTGATTCTTGGATTTAGGTCCAGCCTGGGGGATCCATGCTTCTTATAACATTGACTTCTGTATGCCCTGTGTAGCCACAATGTGTGCACACAAGGGGTCTTTTATTTGTTGATGAAAACTCTGAACCCTGCTGAGTTTCCATCTGTTCTAGCCAAAAAACACTACTGTGGTGTTACTTTCTCCAGTTTGGTGTAGTTGGCTTCCAAGCAATATCAGCCATTTGAAACTGTATTCTTGTTGAGCAATCATTGAATAGCTTCATTAACATCTGGCAAAGGCCATCAGTAACATATTTGGTTACTAGCTCCTGTAAATTTCTCATGCACCGATCAAAGAGAGTGGAAACTTTCTTTTCCAGATATTCATTCATTCATTATATCTTGTTTGCCACATTCAACATTTAAAATAAGTGCGGTGAAAAGTTCATATCAATAGGACTTTAGAGATAATAGGATAGATCCCATCCAACAGAATATTACTCTGCTAACCTGGCTCTTGTGTATTCAACGCTTAGTGATATTGATGCTCTCTGCTTGTTTGGAAATTTCGCAATTAATCTCTCTGCAATGCGAAATAAGGTCTTGTTACTGAACTCCCTTGAGGTCATCCATACACAAGTTGTATCAATCACAATAACTGTGGCACATTTGTTGGAGCTAGGTTCGACAATCCAGGATCCAACAATTTATTCATCTTTCCAGGAAGATATTATCTCTCCCTCTCGGCTTTCTCTTTCTTTTTGAATTTAGATCACACTAATCACTTCATGAGTTTTAAACAAGATTCCTATTACTCCGCAAAAAGGCTGTCTTTGACCTCATAGTCAGGACCCTTTTTCTTTATGATAATGCTCACCCAATGAGGCTAAAACCGAACCCTAAGTATACGGTTGAACTTCCATGTCTCTATTATTTTTTGCACCCTTTCAACAAAAGTGTGGCAATTCGGCTCAAGTACAAGCTTACTCCAATCACCCTAAACACATTCATAATAGCATGCAATAACCAATTCTTAACGGGTGAATATCTTCCATGCTATTCATTTGCACACACATTTGTAGAGAATTCAACAGCATTTCATATTCCAACTTCAACTCAGATTTTTGACCGGAAGATTTTGTTCGAGAGAGGCATTCTCATTCCGAATTTCTGGTCCAAATTTCCGTATGATCATATAAATGAACTCTAAGTCCAACAGAGGTTGTTCTGGACTAGATAGGGCAGTCCAAAGGTTGTGTGTAACTCGTGTTCATCAATGGTGATGAGAGTTCCATTCACGGTGGACTCAATGGTCCATCCAACAACCTGGCATTCACATAAATTCTGCTACATCTTCATCATAAAATCCAGAATATGAGTAAGAACATAACCTCATTAGATTGCTTTTGTTGAAGTGCATTGATGATTCTTTGTGCAAGATGAGAGTTCTGCTTCTTTGAGGATCCTTGAGGGTCAAACTTCCTCCGGCCTTGATTCCCACTGCTAGCTTTGTAGATTGAGTTGTGTGGTGTGTTCTTCATTCAGTTGTGAGCTTGTATCTCCAAATGGTGGCCATAATGTGATTGGTATTTAGGAGATTTGAGGGATTGAGAATTTTGAAAGAGAAGAGGTTTGTGTTTCGGCTATGGAAGATGAAGCTTTTGAAATTTTTTGAGTATAATTGTGCCTTCCAACCGATTGGGTAGAAAGAGGTGTCTTTACACAATATCCTCACAATTAAATGTTGACTTTTAAT
>VALG01008075.1:7478-22266 GCA_009835305.1 Ipomoea purpurea | reverse complement strand
TAAGTATGAATAAACTCGGGCATGACAAAACCATTGATTGGTTAGTTTAAGTGGGAAGAGCCAACTACATAAATGTACTCAACAAGCACTTGCTCTCCATTTTCCGAAGATTTTCAACATGCATTGGAGCACAAATCAAAGTTCTCGAAACAAATTTTTAATGAAAAAAACTGTACCTGCGAAGTGGTGACAATGATTTCATACTCCTCCCGACTTTGACTCAGTTAAGCAACCGGGCTAGGCTCCAAGCCTCCAAACCGTTTCTACGTTATCCTTCAGGGGGATAAACTCGAAAATACCCTATGTGTTTTTTTAGGAGCACTTTGCAAAGGTGACCGGACTCGGGCAAATTTGGGCGCGCTTGACTATTCGCAGCGGAAGGTTCATCCTTCAGGGTTGCCCAAGTTTGACGAGCGTAATTATTCCTTGCTCATCCTTAGCAGTGAATGGTCTAAATGCCCGTCTAAAAAAATACGTGCAATAAGGTGCCCTCACTTTTGATCGCGGGGAGTTAAAACCTGTGCACATCCACTTCCCAGTTCCCACCCATGATTCTAGCAATTAGAGTTAGCAGGCATGCCTTGTTGTTCTTAAGAAAATTGAACCTTGATGATCCGAGTGCGGAAGAACTCTGAGATCATCGATGACTGACTAGCACTCGGAGTCGCAAAGCCCTTATGGCGGCCTCACGGGATGTGTAAGTGAGAGATAGTCGAGCTGTTAACTCTCGCATGTGCTCAAGGAATCCAGGTATTGTGGAATCTATAGTCTGTACCAGAGCATCGTGTCTAGCTCGTCTGAGTGAGGTGCACGTGAGGGGAACCGTTGCATAGCTCTGTGGACCTGCGCCATGACAATGTTCTCTCGTTTCATAGGTTCGTGAGTTGCCGAGCCCATCTCTTTCTTGGTGACATATAATGCCGGTACACATGGCGATAGTCAGCAAGCGCGACAAGCTCGGTCTTTCCGACAGTATTCGCTGTGTCTGTGTCGAGCAGAAAGTGCCGGAAAAAGCCTCATGCTTGTAGATGGATAATGGCTGTATGGAGGCAACGAACTGCTCAGGAGTTCAAAGGTCTCGCGCACCGGAGATTACGCTCCGGGTTCAGAACTTCATCTCTCGCAGAAAAAGACATGTAGCATGGCACAGGAAGATACACAAACTTCATAGCTAGACCAATGAGTCTATCTCTGCAGACTAAGAAAAGGCAATCCTCGCTAGGAACCATATTGAGTGCGGCAGCACCAAGACTGTTCACAGAATTAAATTACAGCGTTTAACTCCTCTCGCGGCTTTGGAGCGCTCACACCGCCGCCAGTTTCATCGCCGTGCTCGGTTCTGGTGAGGGGTTGAACAGCGTGAGGTTATGCTCTAATGGTGAGGTATAGACTATTTTCGGATTGTGGATATGGAGTCAGCAGTGTCCTACCAAAGTCTCTCAGGCCAATATCTGAAAGCGTATATGGCTCTCCCCTTTTGTGTGTTTTGTAAGACTTGTCCGGTTATAGCGGCCTATCACATAGATAAATATAAAACTTGCCAAAGACATCTCCCAGGGACGATTGAGTTTCCTCGTCCAGGGGTGAGCGTATGGGAAAAATATCTGCATCTGGACGAATACCATTTATTCCGACACACAAATCCTACGCCAATTGAGAGCACCCTTGACATGTACGACCAATGGCTAATTGTTCTACTGAGTCCATATAACATCTCGCAGAAATTGATAGATCTAAATCTACTGAATGATCCAGAATACAATGATGGGGTAAATTTATCATTTGACAGATATGTTGGCGCTGTTTTCATCATCTTCACGCCAAGGTGAGGAGAGAAAGCTCGCATATATAGTGATCAGATAAATTGACCAGATACATCTCTGGTACGAAAAGCATTAATTTACCACATCGGAGATTGTTTCGCGTGCGGAAAGCGAGATCTTTCGTTATTTGTAATAGCATCCTATTTCAAGGCGTAGACAAGATTTCTTAGAAGACAAACGGACTAATTCCTCATATCTTGATGAAGGCTGATCAGCTTGGAAGAACGATACTATCATGGGTTTATGGCGGTTCCCCCTGGCGTTCGTTCCAGGAACTGCAAACAAAACCAATTAAAAAAGAAACCTGTATGGACTGTGTTTAATGACCCAGAAAGTATGGCGGTATGTGGTGTGAAGGATAGACATCGGAGTAAATGATACTCGCGCACTAGAGGGTGGAGGCGGGAGGGGGTTGCGGCGCGCTCCCCCGGTTGGTGCCGCCGGGATTCAGCGTTCAGAGAGCGCTGTGTTGCCCAGAGCTGAATTATCGGGGGTGTGAGAAGCATCCCCATTATTAGATTTTTGTGCGTGCGGAAACTTTATTATAAAGGCCGTCCGATGTGCCTTTGTGGTGAGTAAATTCTAAATGAGGGAATATAAGCGCTACGATATCTATATAGAAACTTCCTTCTATGGGCTGTCTGTTACCTTCCACCATAAGACCCTATTTCAAGCCGTTATTTATTCAATCCTCAGTCTCCACTGTTCATATCTCTCGCAGCCACAATCCATCCATCAAGACAAGATCATCATCTTGGAGTCGGTGACACACCAGCCACACAAATGAAATAGCAGCTTTGTATTCTCACCCACCCACCTAGAATCGGTCAACTGATCTCGAAAAAACAAACTATCAATCACTCGCCATCATAGGATAATATACTTCACCAAAATCTTATATCATCCTTATGATATAATCCAACCACATAACATTATCTCATAAATTGATAAGCACCAGAATCTCACAAAAGCTCAAACATACTTAGTGCGATAAAACCACAAACTGGCAAGAAAAAATACATTGATATTATAGGACATAATCAATCAATACACAAAATTCTTTACAACATATCAACACTATGGCTCTCTCTCTTATTTCCAATTCTCTCTCACGTAACACTCTTTATGTTGTTGTTTAGTGTGTGGTGATCGATGAGAGTTCTTTTCTATTCTGGATTGGTTGCGTATTTGATTGTTAGGAATTTAATTCCCATTTTTATAAATATGTCCAGTATGTGTATATACTCTCACTCTTTGTTTGTCTTTTAGTATTGGTAGGCTTACTCTAGTTATTGGAGAATGAGTTGTAGGAGAAGGAGAACTTAGGAATGTATCTATAATTCACTTTAGGAGATGTATTGTGAGCAATTTGGATGGTCGTTACCTAATGTATATGGTGACCTATGGCGAGAAGGTGGGTCAAGAGGAATATGCTGGTAGAAGGAGAATTTCCTTGTCGAAGGACTATTAAACAGGTTCGAGAGATGCTGAGTATCTTGCTTAAAATGGGGTCTATAAATGTATATATACAAGGCACACCGATTGTGAGATTTGTGCTAAAAGCTCTCGTTATCTTCCCCATTGCTTCCCCACAAGAGGATATCATGAGAGAGGTTCTTACTGAATTCAATTAGAAGAATAATCGTGTCAGATACATGGAGGCGATGTTGCTACTCTCCACTTTTCAATTCCTTCCCTGGCTTAGAACCCGATTATACCCCACACACTTGTACTTCATTCACTCACTATTACTTGCAATCATTCCCCCTTTCATCTCCAACCTCTCTCTCTCGCGCGCTCTCCTCCCTTCATTTTCTTCTTCCTTATTTTTTCTTGTTCTTAACAATTTTATTTTTTTTTCAGATTCTCGCAACATACCCCCTCTCAGTTGTATTAAAGTTTTGCTGGTCACACTTTTCATTTAATGCATGAAGTTGCTGATACTCTGTCATCTTTACCTATTACTTCATTATTGCTAGTACCTCTTTTTCGACTCTCTCTGAAGTGATATTAGGTACAATAGAGTATTTTAGCTACCGTCATACAGCTCTTTATGTTGTCCTTCCATTAGTCCCATTTTGGTCTATAACCTTCTATTTAAACAAGTTAGCTGTGAGGCCTTATTAGATGAGTGCTAACATAATCAAACAATTTTTGCTCAATGAACTTACGAAATTTCCTATGCATTATTGTAAGGGCCTGTTCCGGGTCTGTACAATCATTTACAACATATAAGAGTGCACGCGGAACCAAAATAATTCTTTCTCCATTTTTTTTAATATTTTATTCTTCCAGCTTGCACCTTAGTCCGTTATTAGTTATACAAATTTTTTCAAGACCCTGGATCGGTGCTTATTAATTTATGCAGTGAGATTTCCTCCCAAAATATTGTTCGTCCCAACATCCAACACGACGATTTATCTTTTCTCTTGCATTCATTGATTTTGTATTAGTTTTTATTATTTTATTTATTTAGTGGTTGAAAATGATTTTGTATAGCTTTAGCTATGTTTATATATTCTTTTTATATACAAGTCTATTCGCTAATATCTCTCCAGTTCAAAGTACATACAAGGTCAGGTATTTCGGCTGGTGTAAACACTGATCACTATTGCAACTATCTAGATGGTGTACCGAAAATCAGCCTTCAGCAAAACGGATTTGAGGGCGATGAAACTCGTGTTTGCGGTGACTACTGAGAAAATATAAAATAAATAAAAATAAGACAAATAAAATCACCACAATCACTTCTGACATTAGTGCGATTAAAAAGTATATTTTTGTGCTCTCACACCCGAATTATATTCATCAGTCATTATATAACTGGTCAAGCTCACCTTCTGTGCGTGAGGATACTCAATTTTCTGCATAAGAAAGTATTCACAAAGATCATTACTTCCTCCGCGATATTGCACCCAACAGGGGATCCAATTATTTAATATATATAATATCACTAAATGCTTTCTCCGACATCTTTTTGAAATAATGTCTTCGAGCTGCAAGAGCTTTATAAAACATATTTGAAAATAATAATGAGAGAAACTACTCCGTCTCTGTCGAGCCGCAATCACGAGTTCCCTTATATATATACGATCATGCGATAGTGTCAGGACTGTATCATAAACAGGAATTCCCGAGCTGGCCTGATTACATTGAATTATTACTAAAATGTTGCAAAATACTTGAGTAATAATTGGTATGGAAACTAATAATCACCATAATATCACCGGATATGTTTCCTAACTCAACAGGCATAATTACATATTTATTGCGATCATGAGAGTGGACGGATATCGATGGAACCATAATATATTTAACCATGTGAGAATAAAGAAATTTGGAGTGAAAGGAACTTATAATGCCTGGGGATTATAATTGTTCATTCTGATTAAAATGTGAGATTAAGTAACGGGAGTAATAATAATTACTCTTGTAATAAGGATAAAATGGACTTGCATGACGAATAATATTCACCCATAAAAATTATTAGGCTATCAGAGTCTAGGATAATTTAATCACTTATTGCATACTCCCATTAAGTAAACAATTAGTGGTAATATTTCGAGGGTAAGTGAAGTGAGAGTTGTTTTATATATAGTTTAATATTAATAATAATAATAATATATATACATTATATTATTTATATGAATCCCCCCTGAATGATAACGGTTAAGACATGAGATATTTGGAGCTGGAGCCTCAGAGTGCACTAATACGGATTGCAATATATAACTAGTTAAGATACATAAAAGTACTACGGAGTGAGGATGGATAGGGGAAGTAATAGGTAATCAATTTGTACACACAATAACTTCGAGTCAGATTATCAGTTTACTTAATTTCAATTTAATAATAAATATAATAATTTTGTTATCTTAAGAACATTTGATTATATAGTCAAATGCACTAATATAGTTGAAATATATATAAATGGGAAGGAGGCAAGTAAGTTGAGCTATTGTTATAAGTTAGACTCGAATTTTAATATTATGTAAGTTGATTTATATCACCCTAATCATATAAATAAAATCACACATATAAATCACATAAAACTCAATGATATTATTGTATACAATTGAGAGTTCACCGAGTTATAATATTATATACTAATAATATACTATTATGCAAGCCAATGAGCTGTTATGTGAATAAGTATATAATAAATAAAACACATATTAATGACTTTCGAATATAAGGGTTTAAATACTATATTTTGTTATGAATTAGATGTGAGAATCCACAATTGCATATTCAAAATTTGGTAATCAGGCCAGAATAATAATACTAAATAATAGGTCATGGGTTTTGGATCTCTAGCTTTATTATCTGCCATTTTTGGAAGGCATAATTAAATATTGTTTCTATTGTTATGTTTCCAATGTATAATTACAGTAAAAAAATAATTGGTAAGTGCTTGCTCCTCATGACAATTTGGGAGGTGAGTAGATAGACAATATATTATACCATAATGAAGTAAATAGTTATAATAATATATATAGTGAATATATAATACTTATAACAGAAAGGCAGGTCAGACTGCACTCACATGCCAGATATTAACCTCAAGTATAAATTTAGTTTCAAAGAATTACAATAAACATATATTCTTTTTGCATTTATATCTCACTACTGAGTGGAGGTGAGAGAATGGAATATTATAATGCATTCTGTTAGGTCTTATTTGAATACGCATGAACAAATGTGAGCTAGGAATATGTATACGTTATATGCTAGCGAGTGAGATGATTTGAAAGGGGTGAAAGGGCATAATAATAATAATAATTAATCACTCAACAACTACTGAATACCACTCACCCCGAAGACTGAATAAGTCAATATAATTAGCAGGAGGGAACCTTCCTGCTGAGGCATCTAACATCGACAAGAACACGGAGAAGGAACTTGCAGATATCGGTGAAGGCAAGCCCGAAGATAATGACCTGGCGTATAGTACATCGAAAGTTTAGAGGATAAGTGGATGGAACTTCACGGGCCACGTCAAATCAACCACTATCAGAAGTGATACCATGGAAAATCATAAATAGTAGATGCTTCTGGGGAGGTGAGGAGTGGGGGAAATGACAGCGAATCGAAATGGTCTCAATAAAAAGGAGTTAGCTACAATAACTGCATTTTTGCGAATAATAACCTCTCGTTCATATGGACGCGGCTAATATCATTATATGACCCATAAGGATAAAGGTTAGAAATATCGAGATCGTGAGAGTGGACGCTGGAGATTCACGCAGTATATAGTGAATGAACGAGGAGCACGTTTTCACTAAAGATTTAAGAGTGAACCATATAGTATGCATATGTTAAGGAGACTTCTTATTAATTCAGTTCAAAGGACTCCCACAAATGGAGTGTGGGTATGTGCAGGCCAAATAAAAATACACCGCAAATAGTTTCTATGCGGATAAGTATATATGCAACAAATGTGGCTCAAACACCTACTTTGATAGCACAATCGACACTAACTTGCAATAATAAATATAAGAATATAAGGTCTAGTCTTTGATGTTCATAATAATAACTATATAAATTAAATACTTTTTTTCAAAAATAAATTAGGTATCAAAAATAATTGGTTGAATAAATTTAGATAGTATATTTATGTCTCCATTTTATAAAATAAATTTGTTAAATGTGAGTTTTAATAGGAGAGTAATGGATCTTGTGAGATAGATTCACTTTAGGCTTGTTCCCACTAACACCAGATGGATTACTTAAAAATATATTTGGGAAATTAATAATAAAATTAATAATGATAATAATCATATACTATCATTTTAAATAAAAGTTATCTTTACAAGTAATAAAGAAAAAAGTACTTTTATAAAAATATTTCATTATAATTACTTTGATTCGAATTTAAAATTCAATCATAATTTTTTTATAGTAATTTGCACTCATACTTCTATTCTACTAATAAAAAATAGAGTTTTTGAATATCACCACTCAATAACTACTCGTGTACAAATCACAAATAAAATCACATTTGGAATTGAAATCCCATAAACACATCTCTGGATTTGGAACATAATTTATATAGTGAGAAATGGTATAAATCACAGTGTAGAATACTCATAATAATGAAATAATTAACGAATACAAGAGATACCAAAATGAGATGACTATAGTTGATCTCAAAAGAGAATTAATATACCCTAAGTTTGAAGCAATATATTTATACATTCACCACTGATACCTAGTTTAATTAAATTTCAAATACATTCATATATTGATCCATTTGAAATTGGTTTTTATAAAAATTTCGTCAATTAAAGATCACTCTTTCAAATTAGAACAAAAATATAATGAATTTTCCAATTTTTTAAAAATGTTTCATAACAATATAAGTCCGTGAAAAGAGTTATTATTGAATCAAAAATTATTTAAAATAAATTTTCAAAGAATAAATTACATAAAATTGGTTTGATAATTGAAATAAACTTAGGATAATAACTATAATTATTAACAATTTTGAGGAATAAAACAATAAAAATTTAAGGAACAACCATAAAAATATGTTTAGTAATAATTATCTCAAATATAACATCAACATAACTACTACACAATAATATCACGATAAACTAACAACATACATCAGGGAAAGGGTGATACACTAATAAGTGCAACAACTAATTATAATGCGACCAGTTACACCTATAGGAGAGAAATAATAAAATAATAATAATACTAAATAATATATATTATATTTAAGTTGATACATTATAATAATAATAATATATACTTGAATCAATGAATAATATCAGGATGGTGTTTTTTGAAATAAAAATATGACGCGATAGATCAGTTGGATAATGCAACGTAATAAATAGGTTATTAAACTTTATAATGTAGCAGATAGTACATTGGATGCACATTTTTAATATTTACAGTAAAAAAGTTAAATAGATAAAAAATAATCACTTATAACAAAGTGACTCAATAAATAAATTATACATACGTTGTAATCAAATTGATAGCACCTAATGAATAACATATAATTTAAATTAAAAATAATCTTATTAGTGAATGCAAGGTGCCAATGAAATAATAATACATATAATAATAATATAATAATATAATCAATATATTAATAATGTTAAGTGTGCAACATATAGTATTTGATGCTACATATATTAATAATAATAAATAATTATTACTAATATGTACAATGTAATCAAATATAATATATTTAATTTGCACTTCGAATATATATACAGTTATTATTACAAAATGCCCAAATATATTTATATAAAAAATAAGTGTATTACTCAATTAGTTTAGATATAGAACTAATAATAGTGACGGATTACCTAAATGCGTTATCTGAGTTCTCTACCTCTAGTGCCACGTTCTCAATATTGTAAACATCAGCGATTATAATATATAGGATTGATAATATAATAATGAGACTCAATAATAATATATAGAGTAAGAAGTAACTGGTGGCAGACTAGATTTCACTGAGCAAGATAACAATTTAATTATCATAATGCAACTCAAATCAAAGTAATACTATGTTAAAAACTATAATCAGGTTACGAAACACCAGTCCAATACTATATTAAATATAATAAAATAATTATGACATCCCCATGAAACGTAGAAAAGATGTGTACCACAAGCTCAGTACTTGTAAGGGGAAGACATGTGAACAAACCAGGATTCAAGGAAAGATCGAACTCCGCTCAGAGGACGACGAGACCGTGACGATGACGTTCCGCGCTAGCTGCCGATGGTGAGCGATCTACCACCGGAGATGCTGCACTAAGCCTATAGTTCAGGACGACTGTGTTTATCAGACTTCGTACCGCAAGTATCGTCCTGTCTCATTTCTCTCCGTAATGGGTTTCTTGTTGCCGTCCTCCACCGCTTGATGGTCGTCCGGCGAAATGCTCCAATAAGATTTAGGAGCGAATGGCCAAGGCTAAAGATAAGATGTTGCAACGGTATCGGTATAGGTGTTGGCGCATGGTGAAGGCCGAAACTACGCTAGCGGAGCCAGATAAAGAAGGAGTAGAGACCTGTGCGGAAGCAAATGCAGGGTCTTGCCCGGTGGAGATAGAGTGTAAGCTTGTCTTTACATATGGGTCTAAATTAGGACAACTTAATGTTTTATAAGGTGATCTAGCAAACAAAGCTGGTCAATGAGAACGTGTGCGTTTGCCCCGCGCTAACGGCGGTGTAAGTGTTCCACCACCAAACATCGCGATGAGTACGGGTAGGCAAACCGTAAATTGCGTATCTCCAGCGTAAAGTGCCCCACCCTCAAAATGTTCAATTCGTAAGAACTTATAACAAATTATATATTAAAAACTTATGACATAAATATGCTACTGTTCAAAGAAAACAGGTTGGCTAGGGAGGGCCTGATTATTAGTTATTACCACATATAAGCATCTGTTCTTCTTTCTTGCACGCGTAGTATGTTGGTGTTAAGTTAGCATAACTCCTCTCCAACAGAATGCCTCACAGGCGTGTCAGAAATAGTACTGTTGCTAGAATTTTCCTCAGATACGGGATTTAAGCACATAGCACATATGCAGCTCTTTATTATTTTATATTGGTCTAATTTCCTCGTCACGCTAGTGTGTGTAAGACATTTCATCTCTATTTAGTGAACTTGTCTTAAAAGTAACTTATAGATGTGAAAATTGCGTTCATCGCCAACATTTATAATGACTTGTTTATTACAATCTCTCAAGGCGTCACGCATTAAAGCATAAATTCATCACCATACCAAGATCACGAGGTTATTCAACACTGAAAAATTTCTCAGTGCGGACAGATATTTACAGGAGCCATTTTGGTACTCACCACGCAATACTATCACGACCAGAAGTCTGTGGATTTCACACTTAAGGAAATTTCACCTCAGAAGGCCTCGCCTAACCCTTGCGTACGCCCACCCTCATCCCATCGAAGATCTGAAAAAGGAACGCAGGTGGCGTAAGCCCGTATTGTGCTCGTAACATCCATTCCTAGAGATGATACATACCAATAACATGTGATACTACCTTCGAGTCCCATCCTGAGGGCGTCCCCTCTGTGCTCCTGTTACTATTTAGGGGCGATATTCACTCATTTCTCTTCGGTTTGACCCTATTGAGATTGCGCCTTATTCTCCCATTTCACTTTCCTTTTCCATTATTATTTAGTGTTAGATTAGACTTAGGATTTTAGGTTTCTTTAAACACATTTAGGGTTTAGGGTTTAGGTTTAAGTGGGTTAGGGTTATTTTATTATAATATTAGTATATATATATTAGGATTTATGATATTAAGTTTATATGGACTTTGAGTTAGGTTCTGTATTAATAGATTAATCTTTATGCTTGATTGTGAATTAATGATTTGAAGCAGATGCTGACTCGAACCATGGAGTTTCACCATCGTATCTAAATGCGAAGGATTAGTATAAAGCTAGCTCTCGGACCGTGTGGTGTCCGAATTAGTTTAATAGCATACCTTTGAGTGTATACTTTCCTCAATCTGGGGCTTGTGAAGGAGAATTGTCGCGGCCATCAAAAAGTGAGTTGATGAGGTCTCGGAGAGATTTTTAATTGTAATAACCGTTTATGTGCGTTATATACAAATATAGACACCACAGAAAGAGTGTGATGATCTCCATCACATATTTGGTTTGATCTTGATATATATAGCATTTATTGTCACTTACATTTGACAAAGATTATATTTATATAATTCTGGAGCACTATTTAGTCATCAAGGCATATATGTCACGCTCTCCGGTGTCATGTTTCACGTGGATAAGACGAGGGATTTATTATCTATACAACTTCAAATTGATTTTTATACAACGAAAACTTACCTCTTGTCAATTCCCAATATAATAAACCCCTCCAATACCATATTCAATTATGAGTGCATAGAACGAGTTAATTTGCAGATAGTACTCGCGCTCCTCTCGCACCCCAATAATCTTTTTTTTTTCCATTTTATTTGAAATCTGACTCACCTATACTATTATTCTCGAGCTATTAGAAAAATATCAAATCCCCTCAACATATCATTCGGTTTCCCTACCTAACATATATATACTCACAATTTTGATATACATGTTTTTGTAAAATACGTAACTATGATTTTTTAGTCTCTAGCGACAATAACCCCCTCCACTCCCCCTAAACGAGACTCAAGTCACTCGCGATATAATGAATCTATAACATATCTCTACAATTGCTTCTACACCATACACGTGTGGTATGGGAGGCAATTGGGTATTAGTTTATGAGAAGATAGAGTGAGGAAGAAATCAATATAGGCAATTTATGGCACATGAGGTCGTTGTAGGGAGCACATTATATAATTTTTCATACAGAAACATGAAAATAAAGGGATTGACAGATTGGTGAGGCAATTACATCTCATGTAAGATGATATGATTATTCCCTCAAATTAAGAGATTCTAAAATGTGGTGAGAACGCGTACAAAGAAGACCAAATCTAATTGTGCAAACGAATAAACTATAACTGACCCAGAAATTTAGGAGACCAATATATGATCCAATAAACAAAACCCTCAAAGTATAAAAATAGATGAATTAATTGAAAAGAGACGATTATTCCTAAATAGTCGAGAAATATGTAGAGGAGCTATTGTGTTCAGCTAGATTCAGTTGTTTTCAAGGTACATATCTACTCGCTCACAGGATCAACCAAATAGAAAAAGTATTGTGATAGTATCCCGGAGAAGAATTGGCAGTTCCCGAATTAGGCCAAATCCTCTTTTAGATTCTACATATATAGAGAATAATAGAGAGAGTTAGATAGGGAGCTAGCCATCCTTTGTCTTCAATACGATATAGGTTCAATTAGTGTGTGTTGACATGACATATTATATGTGCGTATAAGCTTATAGATGAGAGGGATCTCAAATAATGTATAAAGATTAAATGGAGAGTAATAAGATATTAAGTAAGTATGTGGAATAAGTATAATGAATTGGATAATTCGGAGATATATAAAACACACCAAAGTTTTGCGTATAGGGTGAGAAGTGAAGATAATGTGAGAGTAATAGATAAGTGGTTTTACATTGTGGCAATGTTTGGTATTTGCGATGATAGTATGAACAACATAGTAAATAGCTAGATAGATTCCTCCAAATTCAATTGATAAAGACACTCGCCAACCGACATATATTTTGTTAATAGTCTGATGAAAGATTAATAGAACATAAAAAATCACGAATTGTATAAGGAAGTATGTGACGTAAAGAACAGAGAGCAAAAATAAACTTAGTTAAATAAACTTTATAATGGAATATAAGATTGAGTGTCACCAACAAGGATCCAACCTTGAAAATATACACTAATCGATGATTGAATATGAGACAGTTTAGGAAGGAAAATGCATGAATTTGAAGTGAAATTACATAAGGTTTATATTAAAAATTTCGGATAAACATACCATATACCCCATTAAATGGGAAAAGCATGCTTTTGAGGGGATAAACCCTCAGTTTTAGCAGACACGAAGCTATTTTCGGAAAAACCCGAGGGAGGTGATGAGATATGGTTTATTGCGTAACATTTTACTCACACAACCTCGGATCTTTGGACCATAACTATCTCATTCAAGCTTGACTCTAATTCTTTTCTGAAGTATCCACAAATATTTTTCTATCTTCTTGAATATACATATTTGGGACTTTGTCTATATTGGTGGAATGATCACAACCAATAAGAATTGTTGAGTCCTTAGTTTAGACTCCATGAATAAATGCGTTGTCCATTGCTTATGATGTCGAGAGATGGAAACTCGTCAAAAGAAACGAAAAAAATGATGTGCGAACTCACGACAGAAATGTCAAGCTCTTGAAGTAGTATCAAGATCCGAGGTTTAGAAAGTATAGATGTCTACCCTATGTTTTGATGGTGCTGGACACTGGGGTTTATCCCCTAGTTTGTTTGATGTTTAGTAAGACTTTTTATGAATTATTAGTTATCCTTAGCCTGTGCAATCACTGTGAAGGGTGATTGTGGCGGTGACACATCTACTAAGTTGTTTAACAAGTTTATTCTGTTGTTTTAGTTATCTTTAAAGGATTAGTCTATTAATTAAGTTTAAAAAAAGTGGGGTGTTAAATTGAAATTATCAGTAATTCTACTCATGCAAACCAAACATTGAAATTTAAATTATCATTTTACTCTCACATTATCATCTCCAATGGAATTGTAATTCGTTTCCCACTTAATTCCCTATCACTAATCAAACGCCCCATAAAATACGTTTAAAGTTAAGATGAAAATATGAGAAAATTAAAAATATAATAAAAGTGTAGTCCTACTATTTTATCTTATGATCTAAGGGGTGGCAATTCGGTTCAATTTTTCCCGAACTAAACTAGTTCGGTTTGGTAATATACTGAACAACTGAACAGCTGAACAGCTCATATTCTCATTGGTATCTCTCTTAAATTTTTTTATTTGATTTGTTTATGGTTTTTTCTCTAATTTGCAGTTTTTATGTTTCGCACAATTATTCTTTGCCTCACAATTATCTCTAATTGAGTTATTCTTACAATATTCAAATGTTTTCCTTAGATTCATGTTTCTATGAAATTAATGTGTTCAACATCATTCTAATTTTGATTTCTAGTGCTTAAAAATATTTTTCACGTGATTGGAAGCATTGAAATATTATTTCCAGTACTGGAATATATTTCCAAACTAAAATCAAACTTTTTCAAACTGAACCAAATTATAATGTTAAACCGAATGATATTATTTTTAATACCGAAATATCTATAACGAAACTAAAATGGAAAAAAATCAAACCGAATCTCAAAACTCTCATCCATATATGATTTTATAATGGTAAGATTTTATAATTGTATTAAGAAATCTTATACAACCACCTAATTAGGATATAGGTAAGATTTTAATAATTGTATTAGAAAAATCTTATACAATCAACCCAATTAGGATA
>VALG01008068.1:0-10850 GCA_009835305.1 Ipomoea purpurea | reverse complement strand
AAACTATATAGTATCTATATAGTTATAATCATGAATCACAATTCATTATAGTATCTAATTAACAATAAACAATTAATAGTAGTCAAATAAGTCAAAATTAGCTGATAGACTAACAATTTACCAAATAGGGCCTTAGTAAATTTATTGTGATTCTATATTGTCACGTTTTATTGAACACACAAATTTAATAAAGTTTTGTTTTATTTTTATTGAATTTGTACCTTATATATAAGGGTTCCTTACCGCTCATGTAGTCATGTCCGATGGACTAGTAAATGAGATAAATAGCTGAATGTGTCTCAATTTGACTATCGCCCTTGAACACTCTTACGCCAACAAAGTTAAATTTATACACTCTTTTTTATGTAAGATATTTTAAGTAATAACATTATAAATGTTGTTGTATTTATGCAATTTTTTTTAGAAATTTCAATAACGGTAAGAAGGACGAATTTAGGGTGTGTTTGGTTCGCACATGGGAATCGGGAGTCAGAATGGGTATCAAATACTTGATAATACTGTAATGAGTTTTGGTGAAAGTATTTAATATGTTTGGTAGTAGGGTGGAATGAGAATGGTTACTAATAGTAGTGCTTGAGAATGAATAAGGACATGAAACCCTTATTTTATTTGGGTATGCGTTTCAATTATGGGGTATTCGAAATCCATAATAGTGTTCTAAAAACCTATCAACCAAACAATAACAATCACTTTCATACCATTCTTATGGGCAAAAACCCATCAACCAAACACACCTTTAAAGATTGTGAGTATTTGATTTGCATAAATAAATTTCTTGTTGTAAATATTATAGAATGACAAGTTATATACAACCACAACATTCATTCTATGATTTCTCTCACCCTCTGATCTCTTCTCTCATCCAATGATCCAAGTAGGAAAAACTACAAAAAATAACAAATAAAAAAAATCACCAAAATCTCCTTGTTGTGAATGCGCGCTCTTATAGCTCAAATTAGATTCCTTTGGCCGCTCTTTAGAAAAGATTAAAGGTGACACTTACAAATGCTACAACAATGTCAAACTACAAAGCATAAGCTATCATATATTTCAAGAAATTTAAATAAAAATAAAAGCATGCAACTTTTAAAATATGAAACAAAATGAGAGAATAAGCGGGGAAGGATGCAAATTAAAAAATAATTGTAAAAATATTGTTTTTATCTATGATCACAAGATAGATGTTGATCATTTCAATTTTTTTTTTTTAAACAACAAACAAAAAAAATAGAATAAGATCGAACAGACTGCATTAATTTATATATTTATGCCATTAGAGTTGTTGGCAGCAACAAGAACTAAAGACACATTGGCTTGGTTTCCATGTTCTTTTGATCTTTTCATTCCATGTTCTATTGTTCTTAAAGAAGAACCTTGGCTAAGATTGGCAACAACAGTGTTGGCCAGGGTATGTTGTCAGGGAGAATTCACGTACATTATTGATTGACCTGCATCAATGGATATATATATATATATACACAATTTGTAATCATATCATGAAAGAGACTGAATAGAATGATATAATTAAACACAGAAGAGAAGAGAAGATGCATATATGCTTACTCCTGGAGAATGATTAGCAGGCCCCGGAGGAGATAAGGAGGGTGATCTGCATTATTATGATTTAGGTTGTCATCACAAGCATGGTCTACAAATAGGGGTTTGAAATAGGATCTTCCACTGGATTCTCACAATGCAAGTGCTGCCAATTCAGACTGTATCATTCATCATAAATACTTAATTAGCATCCAAAATAACAAAACTAACAAAAATGTATGTATGTTTTATAATTAATTATTTCTAATGACACTGCTGAAAATGATGGAATTTCTGACCACCTAAAATGATCTTAAATCAAGTAGAAAGTCTTGTTCCGACCCTTTTGGTATCTGGAAAAATCTTTGTTGTCATTTCTGACCACTTTTTCGCTTTTAACTTGATATAAGATCACTTTCAGGTGGTCGGAAATTTCATAATTTCCCAACAGTGTGAATTGAAGATCATTATATATATATATAATATATATCGAATGAATTAAGCATGCATGCAAAAACTAGGTACGTAGCTACCTCTGGTTATCTTTGTGTGCAAACTGCTACCCTCTGGCAAGGTTGGAAGTTGGAG
The DNA here is from genome assembly GCA_009835305.1 of Ipomoea purpurea. NCBI lineage: Eukaryota > Viridiplantae > Streptophyta > Magnoliopsida > Solanales > Convolvulaceae > Ipomoea > Ipomoea purpurea. The sequence goes on along the minus strand of VALG01008068.1, from coordinate 8,705 downwards.
CTTATGACGAAGAAGTGGATTTTGCATTATCAACCTTTTTAACTTCACAACCAATGATGCCCTAGCAGTTTGGGCATCCACATACTTTGATACATGAGGAGCCTCCCTGAACAAGTTGCATTTATTCTGTTTAACTTCATAAGTTCCGATCCATAACCCATGCACATTTAATTTGTATTCATATAGTACAGTTATTATCATGAATCACAATTCATATAATTATATGAAGCAGATCCAAAATAATATATAAATGCGTATATGCCTAGCTATTTAGTTTGAACCACTCTGGCAAATAGAAATGTTATACAAAACGAAATCTATGCAAAATTAAACATATATTATAGTTATATATATAATAATATATATATTATATATATATATATAATATATATATATATAGCATATATATATATATATAATATATGCATAAGAGCGTAACTTATTTATAAATATACCTAATATTATCAAGCGTCATGAGATGCGCAGTCTCTTTAAAGTAAAGTTTGTTGAACACTGCAAACACATTTAACTCATCTTTAAGAATCCTTAGAGCATTTTCTTGTCACCACTATTTAAAAAAAAATCAAACTTGATTTGAGTTCCAAATTAAGTACACAATGGAATTGAACTTCAATATAATATAATGAGAATGAAAAAATCATATGTATATTATTATGATTAAATAGGTAGTATATAGGTTAGGATAGAAGTGGGTGGTACCTGTCTAGAGCTTCAAAATATTTTTTGTTGTCTAATTTCAAAGAAAGAATTAATTGAGTGTAAATTATCGTCCAATTTGAGAAACCCAGACATATACTTCTCCAACTCATCCCATTCCCCTTGGATCACTTTCTCTTCAAAGTAGCTGAGGGTTGAAGAACAGCCCTGATTCCCTCTCAAAGCTGCCATGCATTAAATTAATTAATTCCAAATTAAATTTCAAGTAAAAACAAATTCCTAATCCTAATTACCTATGAAGTGTTTCATTGTAATTCTGTTTTTGTAGAAACTGAAGCAGCAGATGAAGCAAGTCGTCCCTCTCATGTCTTCCACAAATCAACCTTCCAACACCAAATTAAATTAAAATTTGGGAACGTAAGAGTGGTTTTATATGGAGTGGAGTGGATGGCTTCAATTCGGACAAAACACTGCGTGCATCTCATCTGGACTATCCTATCTACTCCTTTATTCAATTCCGATCCTTAATTAGTTATTAATTTTATTTATTTAAGGAAACAATTTTTGCAATAATATATATTCATGCTATACAAATTTAAGGTGTAATGCTCGTCAAATTTAAAGTATCTATTCGTACAATTACTTTAATTTTTGTTAATTTTATCCAAATTTAGGTTTGATCGGGAAGTCAACCGAATTTCATTTTATATATTTTCCCATCCATACATATAAGAAATGATATCTTCTGAACTCTACCTTGCATATGGGCAAAAAAAATAAAAAACTTTTCCATCTTTTCTTTTGTCCTTCGATTTATATTAAAATATGTTTGTCAACCAAAATACTTTGTGCTTTATCCATATCTTCTTCAATTCCGTCCGACACTCAAATAAGTTGCCTGATTCACTTATTTTTAATTTCTTTGCTTGGTATTTATTTTTTATTTATTTTTTTAAATTTTAAGTATAAAACGGTTCTTTTTTGTCATCTCTTTTTCCCCCATATGGGTCTGCAATTTTGGAATTTTATAATACTAATTTATTGTATAAATATTTATACACTTCATTTTCCTCCTATGTTTTCACGTTATATGACTTTTATATAGTAACTATTTTATTTAGTTTTAGCATTTTACTAGTTTAGAAAATTTTTGGAAAGTCACTTGCTATGTGCCAATACATACAAAATATTATTAATATTTTATTACTTAATTTTTGAAAATCATATCGTATATTTAATATTTTTTAAACAATAATTGTGTACTGTAAAGCTCAATGAATTCATTAGTTTTAGAATTTCATATTATATCAACAAGTATAGTTAATAATTTACGTAATAATTAGGGTTTAATAATCAATTTTATTCAAAATAAGAAATTTTAGATATAGCAAAATGATTACAATAATTAATTTATGGTATATTTAAATATACTAATAAAAAGCTTAATAATGGGTAAGAATAATTTCTGTATATTAAAAAATATAATAAGAATATTTATGGCAAATATACAACAAATAATGATAGAAAATATACATAGAATTAAAATATGAGGTACTAACTTTGGCGGTTCATTTTTTTGTAAGTTCTAGTTTTAATGACAAATGTTCATTTTGAACTCTAGTGATAACCTTGAAAATTTGTGTAGGTGGGCGCTAGCCCAAAAAATGGTCAAATTCCTCCGATCCATTGTTCTCTTTCCTTTATACATACTATTGTGTGTGTTTCAGGGGTGTGAGACCATTTCTATTAATATAAATCTGTAACTCCTATGCCACTGTTAGAAGTGGGAGATTGCGACAGCTAAGATTCTTTAGGAGGGTGGTGCAATGGATGTGGTGCATTATTTGGTGAAGTATTGTATATTTACTAGGTTAAAATCATTATAAAACAACAAAATTGAGCTAGATCAACAATGCTATATCAATGCAAGATTATATAGGCAGAAGTTCATTATTAGTTGACATTAAAAATTAATGTTTGCACTTTTTCTAAAAACATTATCTTAAAAATAGTAAATACTTGATTGTAGTTGTTTCATGATATTAGGTAGTAGACACTAGTTTGGGTTGGAATTATTTTCTAAGTTTTTTTTTTTTAAATTCACTTCGGAATAGGTTGTCATTGTCTCGGCTCTTTTATTGCCTAGTCCACTTCTTTTTGGTTTTTGGCAGTGTCTTATGCTGCAATTGTGTTATGGTGCTAGTTTGCCAAAAAGAACATATTTGAAATCTAAATAGGCTCAACAATCAATTATTGTATTTTTGGAGGGCTGATTGTCGTATTTCAGTTTCCATAATTCATATTGGATATAAATTAAATGCTGATGTCTTTGTTGTATGAGTTCAAACACTGAAAACTCAGAAGAATGAGTATGCCATTCTTTGGCACAAAATTGAATGCTGAAAATATAACAAAAGAAGTAATAGGCGAATGGCGCAATATCATATCATTGCGTTTATCTTTCATTCTATTAATCCGGGAGGGTACTAATTAATTAAAGGAATCACCAGCATGATGAACACTACCTTCAATTTGATTCTTCAATTCCATAAAAAAAAAAAAAAAAAAAAAAAAAAAAACACACTTGAAGGCTCAACAAATCCTCCAATAATGTATAGGGACTCAATCTTTGAAATTTTAATTGATGATGAAGTTCTGTAAATCGTTACTTAACTTTTTGCATTTTAATTTAGAACAAATGACATTGAGATTGGAACCCAGCAAACATTATTGTCTTATTTAAGCAGGAACCACCACTTATTTTGGTTGGATAAAAATCGGTCTAAACAGGCCAAGTAATTGAATGCTAATTAGAAATTGCACTACTGCTCGCTTCATTCTCATTCCCATCCAATTCAAAGGCTCCAAACCAATTTAATATGTTTACGTAATAGCTAGGGCCTCAATTCAACCATCGCAGTGTGAATCAATGGTTCTGAATTGAGCCCTGACCTTTAAAATTCAATCATTTTTAAATTTTTTTTATTTTTGTGATTAAACTAAATTGTCATACAGAATGCCATATGCTTTCGTTGTTGTTTTCTTATGAAGAGATGTTTCATACTTTCATTTAGACTAAATTTTTTTTTAGACAAACTAATGTTAGTAATGTGTAAACACGCCTCATTTATTTTTTATTTATTATTATTCATTTATTATTATTATTATTTTGGCCCTCATGATTTGATTGCATCATGTCAACAGGGTGGGATACACTGCCACCAAAGTCTCCGTCCACATTTTAATCTTCTATAGTTAATATTTGGGATGCGCTTTTCTGGGCCGGTGCACAAGATTTGGGTTATGGATGATTACGACTAACCAAAACGCAGCATGCAAACCAATGTAACTTAGTGTTTGTGTAATTGTGTTGATACAACGTTAACTTTGATTGTTTTATTTGTATACTCTAATTTTAGTAGAGGGGCTGAATTTTAACCTCAGCTTAGCATTTTGCTTTGTTAAATGAAATAATAAACAAAAGAAATTAGTAGAGACTGAATAGAATAATAATTTTATGGTGAGGTTATTCATGCCGAATTTCTAAGGCGTGCAAGATGGGCCAACAATACAAGACTTTAATTTTTAAGAGGGTTAAGATTATATATTTACAGTAGAACCGTGAATTTTGAGTGCTACACCCCCCATTTTTCATTTTTTTTTTCATATTATTTGAAATAAAAAAGAATTTAATACCCAAAATCGTCCTCGATATATGGTTTTTTCTCAATTTCGTCACTAAACGACTTTGGTGACCTAATATCGTCCCAGACTTTTGTGTTTCGCTCCAATTTAGTCCTAGACCTTTGTGTTTTTGCTCAAATTTATCCCTCATTTGTTATTCTGGTCCATTTGGTGTTAAATAAATAGACAATTCAGTAATTTTTAATATTTGCATCTCTTTACTCATAGACAGGTGAACTGCGAAATCCTTTTTTTTTTTTACCGAATTACTCCCGAGAATTACTCCTAAAACTGCGAAATATAAAATTTGATTTGCAGGTCCGGGAGTAATCTGGGGTTAATTCGTACAAGAAAGAGGAATTTCACACTTCACAAGTTGAAAGTAAAGAGGGGAGATCAATATTGACATTACTGAATTGTCCCTTTATTTAACACCAATTTGACGAAGATAACAAATGGAGGACTTGAATGAGCGAAACACAAAAGTCTGGGACGATATTTAGGGTCACCAAATCGTTTAGGACGAAATTTGAGAAAAACCCCCCACTATAGTCAAGGACGGATTTTGGGTATTAATCAAATAAAAAAACATATATTTTACAATATTGGTTTTAAAGATGTTTTTTTTTAAAAGATAAAAATACGCCGGTATCAAGTATTCGAAACACGGAGTAATTTTGCGTAACAAGCGGATTTACTAAACCAAATATACTACACCGCTTCAATTTGTTACCTAGAAAGACAAAATATATTTAAAGAAAAAACAAGTAAAGGAAACGACGACAAAAACACTCCGCCGTTGCCGGGGATCGAACCCGGGTCACCCGCGTGACAGGCGGGAATACCACACTATACTACAACAGACTTCTGGTCGTCACTGAACTAAAAATTACTTTTAACGATGTAATTTATATAATAATATTTTTTGACTTTACAAAAACCTTTAATTTTATAATTCTCTTCTTAATTTTTCTATCTATCATTTTAGTCTTGTAGAATCGTTATTATTATTACAGTAATTTATCTGTACGATGTACAAAAATCACATATACTTCATATTTTTATAATAAATATTTAATATTTCATTTTAAATCAGTTATTGAATAAGTAATGTACATAGTACATATAAAATATTAGAGGGGGGGGGTGTTCGCTCATGGTTTGAACCATGCTATCATTTTCAAATCTATTACCATCCTTTGTTTTTGTATTTATTGAATGGATCATGAAAGAAAGTAACACTCCTTTATGATACGTTTTGTTTCTTGAAATGATTTAAAAAAAAAAGATTCTTTAAAAAAAATTGCTCTCAATTTTGAAATTTCTTTTCCTCACACACATATTATTAAATAACGGAGTATTAGTATTTTATTGATTATGATTATGAACTTATGTGTATGATATGATACCCCTCCATTACCAAAAAAAAAAGAAAAAGAAAAAAAAAAAGAGTAATTCTGATTAGTGATCGCTAACAACATCAAACCTCCCGGTTAAATTTTATTTCATTCTAAAAAAAAAAAAAAAAATGATTAGTCAATTATGTGACTTTACATATTCAATGTTAATTTTTTTTATTCCAAATACTATGTGGTGTTGTTGTTTAAAATAACATGTGAAAGCTGAGTTTTAAAATTGTCCAAGTTTAGTATAAACTATTAAACATTTTATAAGCAATAAAAGAAAATATCATTTTGCTTAATGAAACTGGATGTATCTCTAGTGATAATGTATAGTTCGTTGCAGTAAAGTAATGAGATAAAGAGAGACAAATAATGAACATTTTTATTAATCATCCTCCAGTCAATATATACAAGATAATGCAGAGTCCTAAATCAATCTCACTAAGACTAAATAAAGATGAGATGTATTAATCATAGAATAATACCTAGTAATGTCCACATAGACATCTAATTATTTACAACACTCTTCCCTTAAACATTACTATATATACTCATTGTCCATTATAAACCCACTTTAGAAATTCATTGCAAAAAAAACTAGTGAAGGAAAAGAGTACATACATATGTGTAATTCAAGGTTGCATTATCTACCTTCGTTTTTGCACATGCCTACATGACTCTATTACAATGTAGTATTCTGTCATTCAATTAGCTACCTTGTTAAGAAACCCTTTAATTAAAAATTATTCTCCAAAAGGTAGAACCCACCCTGAAGGGCCCCCCACACCCGCCCGACAGAGCATATGGGAGATATAATCATGGTGGCTCAACTCGAACATGAACCATCAGAGACTAAGACCTTTGCTCACCAAAGGAAAAATAGTAACCGCTCTTGTCTTCAAACTGCATCTTACAGGATTGATTATATATGTACAATGGTCCACCTCCCTGAAGATATAAATCTTCAAATGCCTACGTGTTTTAAATATGATGAAAAACTTTGTTTCAATAGATAAGTATGGAAAAGGATATTGGTAACACCTTCAAGATTGTTACAAGGTATGAACCTTTATAATAATCTTGGTGACTATTTCTAGAGTCACGTTGGTTTGATTTAACACATAATGTTTTGTCAAATATTCATAAACATACCATTTATCATTTTGTGCAACACAAAGCTTTATTGCCTTCATTTAGGACAATCATGGGTAATTCATATCATAGAACCAGTTTGGTACTATGAATCCTGGGGATCAATCAAAAATAGCCGAACACCCGAGTAGCCCATCAAAACAATATCTGGTTCTCGCATAAATGTTAAACTCTTTGTAACTACGAAATACTGGAGGATGTGTGAAAACACTATTTCAATATTAATTTGTAGGAGGAGCCACTAAATGTGCTAGCAATTTCAATCGCTATACAATATTCATTGCCTAATGGTGATTGAGAAAATTCTGGGCTCTCAATGTAATGCTCCAACGACAATGAACTAATAGACTTTTGATCTAATTCCTAAGTTATCCTCGATTACCGCCCTTTTATGCTTTAAAGGTTTCTGATAATAATTCAAGAGAGTAATAGGCAACTATAAGTGTGATAAGAACATAATATTAATTCATATAAAATATTTTCAAGACGAATTCTAAGACTAGGTCAACCAGTATATATTAAAGCTTCTTCAATCAAAATAAGATACTCGAACTTCAAGTTGGACTATACTCTGATCTTCCCAAATTAATTCATTGTAAAAACTCATCTTAAGCATAAGTTAATATCGTCAGAGCTTTATATGTGATTCATAAAATAAATGCATAGACTGAGTAATAAATAAAGGAATAAAGTACTCCTATTAGCATTTCTTATGAATATTATTGCATATTCTTCTCTTTAAAGAAAAACACTCGTCAGACTATTCCAAAAACACATACTTCTAGGCTTTAGAAAATATCAACATTTTAAATATTCTTATTATTTTCTAACCCTTTACTGACTTCAATAAAAATCTTTTTACCCGTTTCTCACCGTCCACGCGCTTATCATCTCCCCTGCCACGTCGGCGCTGCCCTCATTCTCTGTTCAATTGTGGTTTTTTGACATAGCGAAATTCACAACCATCTAAACATCTTCCTGGACCCGACTATATTAAAACCCTAACCACTGTCTTTCAAACCAACTCTAATAGTCTCTACCCCATTAAAGATGGCCATCTTCCTGGGCACCATCGCCGTCTAAAGGTTAGCATTTTTCCTTCAGCGCTGCTTCGCCGGCAAACGAAACCTGCGCGTTCTGTCAATGCAGTCAAGTATGAAAGTCCCAAGAAATTTTCATCAAAACTTGGAGGCAATTGTCGCTGCGACAAGGAAAAGGCAGATTCGGGGAGAAGCGTTCCCCAATTGTGATGGCGGCGGGGCGGTTCCGGTCCGGCGGCGCGAAGATTCGGCTTTGGGGGAAAATCCGTTCTCGCGACGTTGAGGTCAAGCGTCCGAGGAATGTGTTTTCCGAGCAAGGCAGTGGAATTCTTAGATGTGGCCCGGCGGCGGTGCTAGCGGTCATGCATTCTCTGTCTGTTCGCTCCTTTCACGTTCAGATTGGGGCGCTTTTCTGGGTGGCGTTCTGCGCTTTAACGGTCATCCCGGACTTCTGGGTATCAACGCTTTCTTTCCATAGAATCTCTCTCATAGGAGCTTCAAGCTTCCAAATGGATTGAGTACCTTCTGTGCCTATTGTGTGTTCAAGCCTTCAGTATTAACTTCTTCAACTTTCTCTTCTTTAACAAATAATGTTGATGGATTTTATTTTCTGAATTGAATTGTGAATAATTAGTCAATGCATAGTATACAGGGAAATCCAAATTTGATTGGGTGGAGTACTCCCATAGGTACACCACCAATTCTTGGGTACATGACAGGGGATCCTCACAGTCCCTATGAAGGGGTT